>CM061133.1:302093695-302118695 GCA_030789695.1 Scilla litardierei | reverse complement strand
TATTCGTCCAATCTCTTGCAAAAGAATATGAGTATAGATTTATAATAAAAATCCTAGCTTTGGTCCAATCTCTTGCAAACCAAGTCTAGAGAATCTCGATTATAAACCTAAATCGAATATCTAGGCCTTCCCATCGATTAGAATCCAATCTCTTGCAAACCCCAAATCGATGGAAATTCTTAGTTATCCGTAATAAATCAATCACAACCTAACCTCCTAGCAATTCTAGGAATTTAGAAATTCATTCATCACAAATATGAAATTAGATCCATAGGGTTCATCCCTATGCCCTAGAACATCAAATCTACTCAAGCATAGCAACAACGATATATGAATCAATAAAAATCATTGCTTGCATACAAAAAGATAGAAAAACAAAGATTCAAATAACAAGAACAAAATACTTAGCTTTGATGAAGATCTTCAATCCAAATACAAGCTTGTAGATCCAAGAGGGGGCCTAGGGCATGTCCTAACCTCTAAAATAATCCCTAAGAAAACATATGGGGACTCCTCTAATGGTGGCTACAAAACCCTTATATAGTCTCCTAAAAACCCTAGCAAAACTCCCCCAAAAAACCTCTGAAACCCACGCCCGAAAGTCAGTCTGCGTACAACTTGGATTCTGGGCAAGTTACGACTTGGCCGAGTGAGGAAAGCTCACTCGGCCGAGTGAGGAAAGCTCACTCGGCCGAGTGAGAATTCCAGCACTGCAGTGTCGACTTACAGAAATTCCCCAGATTTCATCCGACCTCCAATTTGCGCGTTTTTTACGGCGTTGGAATCCTCATGAAGTCTACTATCCATAAAATATTAGAAAAATACTTTGATGGCTGGAATGATAGCAGATTTAAAAAGAGTAAGAGGCGGTCTGAAATTCTGGGCGCTGTGTGTCCTCGGCACCACTCGGCCGAGTGGCAAATGTCACTCGGCCGAGGGGCTTTTGGTACTCGGCCGAGTCGGAGCTCGTAGTCGACTGACGGATTACAGTAAGTCTGGTCTTTGGATGCCGTCGTTCGTGTGCCACTCGGGCGAGTGGTGTCTCCATACTCGGCCGAGTGGGATGTCGTCACTCGGCCGAGTGCACGCTAATCTTCAAGTAATTGCGTGTCCGATCTGGCCGGCCGAGTGGGCTTCTTTCCTCGACCAAGTGGGTCCTTCACTCGGCCGAGTGGCATGTTGAAAATGCCCAAACTTCATCTTTTTGCTTCCCCGTTGCTCCTACGACGTTCTTTCTTCTTCCACCCGTCTTCTATCGCTGATAGGTCCTCAATAAGTCCATGAGCGATGCTCCGTTATGCGTGCAAGTCCTTTAAGCTCATTTTTGCTCCCAATTGCTCATATTTCCTGAAATCCGACAAAAACAAGAATTAGTGAAAAGTAACACAATATCATCGAATAATCGTGAAAATCGCAATATGAGCAACCGAAATGGCATGCAAATATGCAGAAAAAAGGTGTAAAATATGGACCGATCACACTCCCCCAAGCTTACCTCTTACTCGTCCTCGAGGAAGATAAGTAAAGAGACGAACTCGGGAGATGAAAATAAAGAAAATGAAATGAAAAAGAAAGAACACGAGGTGGAAGGGGTCGCTAGATTCTTCTCTCAGCTCTCAAGCCATAAGCTACACATCACGATAACTTGGAAAATACAAATCACATGCTTTACGGTTTTCATATCTTACATAAACATGGTACTTGCAAGCTTTTAAGAACAACAAAATGGATTCTCTAAATTCATACAATCAATTCATATCCACGTCACGCATTTCATATGATTTAATATACAAATGTTGGCAATGCACTTTTCAATCAAAAGTTATAAATGAAGCATATAAGAATCACACCAAACATGCAATGGAGAATGGAATAAATCATGGCATTCACATATTTAAATCGATTCATAAGAAATCTCCATAACTAAAGTATTTTGCTAAGTTTCAGCATTATCAAACTTTCTCATTCGTGCACCTCTCCACTCTAATGTCGTGCTCACTCATATGGTCAAACGAGTTCAACCCCAAGCTTAGTTTGAGGCATCACATCTAAAGGAATATGATAGTGGAAAATGGGATTTTTGCCTTGGTTTTCTCAAGTGTTTTGTGGCTCCAATAATGAGATAGAGAAACATTTTTCTTTTTTTTCTTTTTTTGAACTTTATGTTTCTCATTTTTCTTTTTGTATTTTTGTAGGAGCTATATGATTTGTATTTTTGGCTTTTGGCTCCTTTTTGGCTTTTTGGACTTTTTGGAGCTAACTTTTCATTTGTAGGGATTTTTTGGGAAATAGATGCGATATAAGTAGCTTTAGGAGGTGAACTCAAGTGACATGTAGAGAATAAAAAGATATATGTGGAGAAGGAAATAATGTAACACTCGGTTCACTCTAAGATGTACATGAACGGTTCAATAATAAAATAATACTTCAACTAAAACTCATATGTAAGCATGGATATTCTCAATCATCTCAATAAAAAGCGAAGTCAAGTGGTAAAGAGTACTTTCATATCAAGCATGCAACAGAAGGTGAATAAGATAATAAGGCAGATGCTTCCGTTATACAATTGATGCGTGAATCTTGGAGCACTTCCAACCAAAACATACCAAACACTAATCCATACATTCAGCTTCAATTAATATCATGCATTCACATAGAGGAATCATCAAAAGAATATATAAGCAAGCATATGGATAGTAGGACTATGAAATACTCTAAGTAGCATGGCAAGGAGTAATAAGCATCGTGATGGTTGCTAAAGCAATAAGATATATCATCATAAGGAACAAATCTAGCAAAAGGAGGAAAGGAAAATAAAGATATAAAAATAAAAGAGAGTAAAGAAAAGAAAAACAAGCACACAACATGATGCATGAACACGCATAAAAGGAAAATAAGATGGGAAAAATCAAAAAGATGATGCAAAAATTTTGAAAAAATTCTAAAAACCCTGAAAATAGAGTAAAAATGCAACTAATGCATCTAAATGGCATGGAAATGCACTCCCTCAAGCTTAAACTTCACATTGTCCTCAATGTGATCATAATGAAAGAATACGAGGAACAACGATAATAATAAGGGGGGTGAATGAAAAATGATGAAATGAATGACATGAAATCCCAATGCAACTACATGCACATACAATGATGCATGAGAGCGATTTCTCCCAAGCTTATACCAAACAATCTTATTCAAATGACTCGATCAAAAATATCACGACTTCACTAAGCGAGATCAAGTCAAACAAATAAGAAAGTAAGGTTTCACTTGAAAGAAATGCTCGGTGGTGGTGAGCAAAAGGGTGTGGCGTATCAAAATATGAAGAGGGAAATTAATATATATAATGGGTTTGGGGTGTAAAAAATTTTTGTTGCCATCATATGAGGTGATATTTATTCAATCAAATCTATACGGTCCCCTCGCTGTCGAGAGGATTCGGGTTTATTGAAAGCATAAAAATTTCTACACTTCTGGATTGATATCACCTATAGCAAAAGGCGGATCCAGTATCTTTGTCGGTGCAGGCAACTGCTCCAACTGCTCTTTCCGTGGCTCCACCAGACGCGTGTGTCCACGGACTCCATCAGACTCCAGCAATGCGGCTCCCAGCAGCTCTCCAAGGACTCCACCTGTACCCTGCAAGAGATGAGTCGCATCAATCTGATGTGGATAATTCTTCCCCAAAATAAATGTATTCCAAAGAGGGTCATCAACATAAGTATTTAAAATTAAAGACGTGTGACAACACTTCCCTGGAAATAAATCTCCACTCTCGTATACCACGTCGATCAACTCCTTATTGTTTGCCTCGGGTTGTTCAGGTAGCTTGGGCATAAATGCGTGGGTCTCATCAGGCAACTCCTCATCATCATCAGACTTATCCCATCGCACATTCTGATCATATTCAATAGCGTCCATGGGTGCTAACTCCTCGCTCTCCTCCTCGTATACGTCCCATCGTACCTCTTGATCGTATGAACATGAATCCTGCAAAAGACACGATGAGTCGTCAAAATCTGAATCAATAAAAACATCATACACGGGAGGAGAATCAAATGTAGGAGATGAGGGAGTAAAGAGATCTCCCTAAAGGGGAGCCATAAGCTCTGTGGGATTGTCCTCAACATCAGTGGAAGCGTGGTCCTCTGAGGGATGCTCAGCCTCTGTAGAAGGTGGGGATGGCTGCGGTAGCTCGAAAGGATGGGGGCACAATTCGGGCTCCATCTGTGTGCAGATGTCATCGTCCAAAGTCACGTCCTCCTCGATGGTCTTCTCCACTACTGTATGCATGACCTCCACAATAATATCCTCTGATGGTATAGGCTGCTCTGACTCAGGTGGGTGGCAGGGGGAGGCGACGACGGCATAAGGTGGCTCTATAGGTGACCGGCGCCCCGCGTGATGTGCGCGGCGGCGCGGTGTCGTTTACCGCAAGTTTCACGGTTAGTGTAGGGTGCGGGAATATCGAACTCAGGGAGGCGAGGTTGTGCTTAGGTCAGGTAGGACCTAAATCACCCCGAGGGGCGAGCTAGCCCGAATCGGTGGTTGGTTGTCACGAAAGGAAATGAAAGCGTATGAACAAAAAGAAAGTAAACCCGGGACTTTGGTTTCCGACCCGACGAGAGACTCTCGCCGCTACGGCCTACGGGTATGGATAGCGGTCGGGATTAGGGTCTAATGGTGAGACGTTGCCTCTGAAAGTGGTACCGGCGTCCCATGGGCCCGATATTCCGGTCGGTGCCCATGATGATACACCGGACTTCCCGGATTCGATCAGTGGGCACTCCCGTGTCCATAAACACTGATCGATCCCGGGAGCACTAAGTCCGCAACGATATCTCCCGACGTCTCATCTTGCCGCTCCCGCGTGCTAGGATTCGGCGTCTACGCTAAAGGCGTGAGCTTTGGCTAGGGAGTCAACCGCCAAGTTTATTCCCCCTTGGCCCGACGGTCAAAGGCGGTCTTTTTCCCGCCGATGACAATGAAACACCCCGCGTAACCGTTAGATTCCTACTCCCTATCGATTTCCTAACCCTATGGACGCATCGGGAAGAGCCCCCGAAGGGGTTTCCACCAAAATCCCAGATTTGGGAACTACTCACAAAAATTCATGAAAAAGCAATCTAAATGAAATTTAACCGTTAGAATCATAATCCGACAATTGCAATGCGGAAGTAAAGGAGTAGTAAAGACAATACTAAAAAATTAGAAAGATCTGAAAACTTACTTAAGAGTAACAATTACAGCCGTCACAAGGAAATAAAACAGTAAAAAAATACAACTCCCTCGTTTCTGGAACCCTAGGGGTCCTATATATAGATTTTCGGATCAACCGATCGGGTGACAATTCAACCGATCGGTTGATCCGTTACAGATAAATCACAGAAAACGGCGAGTTTTCACCCGATCTCATGAACCGATCGGGTGAGTTCTTGAGCGACCGGTTGGATCTTGGAGGAGTCGGGTGAACCGGTCGGTTCGACGCCCGTGTCTTCAGCTCTTTTTCTCAGCTACAGATGAACCGATCGGGTGAGAGTCACCCGATCGGTTGGAATTCTGCTCGAAAAGACAGAGAACAGCCGCCCGCAGAACCGGTCTGTGAACCGGTCGGGTGACTTCTTCGTGAGCTGCGGTAGCGGTCGGTTGGTGCACGCGTGCATCACCCGATCGGTTGGAGATGACCAACCGACCGGGTGAGGGGCAGAAAGATGAGTACTTCGTCGTTTGACCCCCTGGATCACGCGTGACTTCTCTCGTTGCTCCGGGGACTTGGGATATCATCGTAAAAGGTCCCCTACGTGGTCGAACTCCTGCAATCATGGACAAACAAAGAAAAGTGAAAGAAAACGGGAAAACATACGAAAACGAACAAGAGACGGTGGAAAACACGGAGAAACACAAAAGAAAACGTGCATGAATATATGAAATATAGACGCACGTCAAAATCCCCCAAGCTGAACTCTTCCTCGTCCTCGAGGAAGACGAGTGAGAGTGGGAGCTCGGAAGGGAAACATAGAGAGGAAGAAAGAAAAAGAAAACTTTAAGCCCTAGATCGTCCATCAGAGCCATCAAAATCAAAAACGACACACCCCAGCAAGCAAACGCCAAATCACACCACTAAACCTAGGAAAGCGAGTCCAAATAAGTGTCGTGGGTCCACGCAGTGAAGCGCGAGTGAGCGTGGTCGTGTGCTAGCAAATGGTGATGCTTTCTACGATGTGCTACGAGGCTCGATATACACAAATCCAAGATATGACCCAAATATCGAATCGAATTGAATTAAGCGGCGAATATAAGTTCGAGCATGCATGAGAATAGAGAGAATAGGAGCGTATCATGCATCGGGGACTCCACAACTAGGGTTAAGGAAATCACGCCACTATAGCCTAGATACTAGCTAAATAGCTCCTAAGCCAAGTGTCTTTGATAACGACGGGGGTTGAGATGATGTGGAGAAGAACACTCGGTGCAAATTCTCGCCTTCCCTTTATTCTTGGCAAGTATGAAAATATTCACACGGGAATTTTTTTGGGTTTTGGGTATTTGCATATTTTTTTTTGGCTTGTTGGCTATACAATCTTTTTCTTTTCTTTTTGGGTTTTTCATTTCTTTTCTCCCATTTTTTTGGATTTTTGGGTTTTTGGCTATACACTTGTGTACTCTCCCAAGTGGGAGAACGGTACACGACGAGGGGATTTGCACCAAGTAAAACAAAAAAGAAGTCGAAATCTAAACACTTGGGCAAAGGGAACTATTCTCGCTAAATAGAGCTCAGGCTAATTGGGTTATCCTAGTCCTTAGTTGTGGAATCCCGACGCATGTGAAATGAAGTATACGATATATATATATATAGCATGCATATAGAAGCAAATACCGCATATTCAATATCGGAGCATGATAATCTAGGGGTCATTCCTGGACAGGTATATAAAGTAAAATCACAAGGCAGAAGCACACCAATTGCTAGTCACGACACACGACTCACAAAAAGCTAAGTGGACCCACGATGCGTGAAATGCAAGAGGACTCGAAATCCTAGGGTTAGTGAGTGTGATTATCGATGCAATGCTAGGTGTGTGTGATTTTGTGGCGATTCATCATAGGATTCATTTCTAGGAGAAAGAGCTAAAGAAAGAAGGAAAAAGAAAAAAAAGAAAACCACGATGGAAAATGACTCGAATAACGTAGAAAAACAACACAAATGACGCACGAAGTGCGACTCCCCCAAGCTGAAACTTGCATTGCCCTCAATGCAATAAGAGTAAGTACGGGAGGGCAATGAAAATGGGGGGGGAATACGCACAGACACGAAAAGAAATGAAAACCAGGAAAAAAAACATAGATGAAAATGAAAAAGAGAGGAAAATTGAGAACAAAATCAAACAATACGAAAAGAAAAGTAAAGATAAAATCACACGACACGACACTCAAAAAGTGAAAAACAAGCACACACACACAAATGAGAAAAACAAACAAAACACGACAGCACACCAAAACAGACATCCCCCAAGCTAGACCAGAAAGTGCTAGCGAAATGATATGATCAATGAAATCCAGATAAGTGCAAGGGGGAGTCAAAAACAAAAGGAGGGGAAATCAGAAAGCAGCAGAAGGTAAGTCCTCGTCATCCTCGGAAGAGGGCGGGGATGGGTGGTCGGGGGAGGCAGGGGGTGTGCGGAGAAGTGGGGAATGAGGTGAGGGTATAGGGGCAGTGGTGGTGTGAACTATGGGAGGAGTGTCTGTGGTGGTGGGTGGTGGTGGTAGGAAGGCGATCAAGGCTGTGGTGAGAGGAATAGAAATGGAGGAGGTGGATGTGGAGGTGACGGTAGTGGGAGGTGGTGGGAGGGATCTGGAGCGTACCGGTAATTTCCTCCGGCGCACGTATGGAGTGACGGAGGAGGATGGAGGTAGCGTGAGTGCGGTGGAAGTGGTCGGGAGGGGTGAAGTGGATGCCGGGATGGGATGTGAAGAGGGAGGAGAAGAATGTGGTGAGGGGGGTGATGGAAGTGGAGAAGTGTGGGAGGGTGGAGGAGAAGATCGCCTGGGTGGTGAAGGTGGAGGTGGTGAAGGTGGAGGCGGTCCGTGGATATGAGTAAGAAGGCGGAGAATGGCGGCCACATTCCTCTCAAGTGCGAGGAAACGTGGGTGAGTAAGAAAGGAGGATGGTGATGGGTCCGAGGAAACAGAGGACATGTCGAGCTCACGAAGCGCGGCGACCTCCCTCTCAAGTCCTAGACGGGCAGATACCTGACGGCGACCAAAAGACGTAGACTGACGCGAGGCAGAGGTGGTGCCGCCAGGTAAGGTCGAAGAGGTGCTGGCGGCAGTGGTCATGCCAGCACAGGAGACAAGGCCAGAAATGGCCGCAAGGAGGTGCTCAGACGTGATCGGTCCCGGAGCAGAAACGGGACGACTCGGGCCAGCCCCTAAATCTCCCACAGACGCAGGGATATCCTGCTCGCCTAAGTGGGCGGCAGGGGACGGTGATCTGCGGGCGTCTGCGGGAAAGAAAGGAAGATTCAACCCAGCTAAGAAATCGGGATCAGGAGGGAAAGTCCAATCTCCCACGAGAGCAAGGGTCATGCGAGCGGGGTTGGGCAGAATGGTGTAAGGGGCTGGGGGGTGGCCATAATGAAATATGAAGCGGCCATCCGAGCGGGGCTTGATCATGTGGATGTGCCGCAGGACATCAATATCGAGATGTGAGGGTCCTGCGGCAGCTGGAAGATTATTAGGGATGGTGATATTGAATTGGGCGTGAGAGCATATGATCGTGATGATGCCCCCACAACAGAACTTCCCCTTCCCGGCCCGGCTGATCTCGAGTAGCTTGTAAACAAGCCAATCGCTACTATGGATGGGGACGGTAGGGGCTCTGAAGCTGACTCCATCATCATCCCGGACATAAGGAAAAGTCATGGCCCAAAGGATAAAAAGGTCAGGGATAGTCACAGTACCAGACTCGTCCCTAGGAAAGAATGCGGATGAAAGGATCCTGTGGGCCAATCTAAACACGGGATGAATGATGGAGGAGGCCTTGGCCCTTCCTCGGGGGTAGTCGCGGATCAGCGTGAGGCGGAACCAGAATTGATCGACATCAAACTCGGGCGTGTACCCGTAGTGTCGGATGGCATCATCCCCGAGATTGGGGAAACCAAATATATCATTAATCGTATTTAGATTTGTGGTGACACTACGGTTACGCACCCTGAATCTAATGATCGACCCGGACTCCCAGACAAGTGTAGAGAGGAATTCGAGTGTGAGGGCCGGGTAGGATATGGCATGTGTATTAAGAAAGGCTAACCACCCCAAGTTAGCGAAAAGAGATTCGACCTCGGTGAAGACACCGAGATCGACAAGTGTACGTGCGTGCGGGAACTTGGTGGATAGATGCCCTCGAGCATCAAGCCTACGGTAAAAGTCTTTGTGCTCATGGTTCCGAAAAATATACCCGTGTGGGCCCAACATTGGGTCCACAGGGGGAATAACAGGTGGAGGAGGGCCAAGTGTAAGTGCTCGTGTACGGGAAGGGGGGCGTGTTTGTTTTCGTCTCTTCCGAGACGGCTCCTCTTCCCTCATGATACCCTTCCCCTTATCCTTATCTTTAGCCATGTGTGTGTGCGGGCAAGAATTAGTGCAAAAATCGTGGATGCACACCAACACAAGCAAACGAGCAAGCACAATAAATAGGGCAAATGTATAAAATAAGCTTAGGAGCGAGTTTACCCAAGCGGAGTGGCGGAGCTTGCTCGTTGATGCCCCACACTGTTCAGCGAGAGTAGCGTGGAGCCGCGGCGAACTCCTTCGGCAATAATTTTCGAAATGGGGGTAGTTTGGGGGAAAATTAGGTCAAAATCTCGGAATGGGAAGAAAGAGAGGGTGGAGATGATGGAGGGGTTGATGAAGGAGGTGGAGAGTGGGAGTGATGGAGGAGTAGGGGATGTGGGGGAGTGGGGATCGGTTGTTGGAGAATAGGGGGAGACGAAACGACGGCGAGAATTGCGATCGGGCGAGGGCGGAAACGAGCGGGTGTCGGCGGGTATTTATAGGGTTTTAAGTCGAACCGATCGGGTGACTTGTCACCCGGTCGGTTGACGGTTGGGTCGAAAATCTTGCCAAAGAAATGCTACAGGCGAACCGATCGGTTGACTTGTCAACCGATCGGTTGGCCGCTCCACTAAATTTCCCGAGAACTTAGGGCTTCTCACCCGGTCAGGTCAACCGATCGCGCTCAAACTCAACCGATCGGTTGATATTCCTCAAAATTTTCCGAGAGTTCTCCCCAGCTCACCCGGTCTGCCACCCGGTCTCTTCATTACTCAACCGATCGGTTCACTCGGGGACAGATCTCGGCATGTATCTGATACATCCCAACCGATCGGGTGAGTTATCACCCGATCGGTTGGGGCTTGTTTCCTGCAAAAACCAAGAAATTTGATTAAGTCCCCTAACGGATGTTCCCGCGGCTGACTTTATTTATAGAAATAGATAAAGTAAAGTAAAAAAATAACGCTAAAAATTAGAGAAAAAGTTTAGAACATGGGTTGCCTCCCACGAAGCGCACTTGTTTAACGTCGTTGGCTCGACGCCCGCAAGAGATGCTCATGGTGGCTGATACGGGTGATGCCCAAACTTAGGCATCTCTTCCTTGTTGGAGCTGAAGGCGCTCGGGGTAGTCAGCGGCTGGAAAAATACTTGCTCGACCACCCTCCCTTTGTTCTTGAGATCCGGGGGCTTTTCCTTGGTGTTGGCGCTTCCCGCCATCTTCTTCAGGATTCGGACCTCGTCTTTAGTGAGGTCCGTGAGCTCTTTCCCCGTTCTCTTCACAGGAGGAAACTTGGGGAACCCGGGAGGGGTCGTTCTCGCTGCACTTGGTTTTCCAGCAGCTTCTTCGTCTTCGGGGCCTTCTTCATCTTCAGAATTCCCCAATTCATCGGGGGGGTTTCTCAGGAGAATCTCCCAGGAGTTCTCCTCTACATCTTTTTCTTCTTCTATCTCAAGCAGATTACACCGGAGGTCATCAGGAGGGTCGGGGTGCTTCATGGATAGTCCCAGGTCAAACTCAACTTTCTCTCCGCTGACGTTCAAGGAGAGTTTTCCGTTCTTCACATCTATAAGAACGCCAGCAGTGGCCATGAAAGGCCGTCCCAGGATAATGTGGGTGCGTGCGTCTTCGGGCATGTCCATGACTACAAAGTCCACAGGCACATGCACCCCTCTCACATTCACGGGGAGATCATCAACAATTCCCACCGGATATTTGACCGACCGGTCAGCTAGTTGTAGGGTCATCCCGGTGGGCTCCAAATCACACATTCCTATCCTTCTGTACATCGACAAGGGCATCAAGCTAACACTCGCTCCTAGATCGACGAGTGCACGATTAATCTTCACAGCCCCGATCGTGCAAGGGATAGAGAAGCTCCCCGGGTCCTTGAGCTTTGGCGGGTTATCCCTCTGGATAAGAGCGCTACATTCTGCCGTCAGCACCACTTTCTCTTTTCTCGACCCTTTCGTCACCAAATCTTTCAAGAATTTTGCATAAGAGGGGATTGTCTCAATTGCCTCCAAGAAGGGGATTTGCAGGCTTAGGTCCTTGACCATGGCGAAGAACTTCCCATATTTCTCATCAATTTTTGCTTGAGCCAACCGTTGGGGAAATGGCACAACGGGTTTATAAACTTTTGGGCTCTCCTCCTCCTTCTTCTTCTCTTCTTCGGACGCTCCCTCCGGAGTCGTGGGATTTGATGACGAAGCACCGATGTCGTTTAATTTTTCAGTCGGTCTCTCAACGACCAATGGTGCTTCCGGGTTGCTAGGGGGCACTCTAGTAGGAATTTGTGTCCCGCTTCTCAGAATGATAGCGGACACATTCGCGTGCTCGTGCACGAGTGCCGATGTTTGTGTTGCTCCTCGAGGGTTCACCTCCGGTTGTGGCGGCAATTGGTTTTGTGACCTTGCGAGGTTCGCCACCTGTAACCCCAGCTGGGTTACTTGGTCCGTGAGGGTCCGCTGGCCCATTTCCAGCTTTTGGTTGATCCTCTCCTGGTTGGTAATATATTGAGTCAAGAGAGACTCAACCGGAGAGACGGCCCTCTGCTGGCCATACTGCTGCTGCTGGAACGGCTGCTGATTCCTGGGAGCGTACGTTTGTTGCTGAGGTTGCTGCTGAAATGGTTGCAGCTGACCCTGATTCTGCGGTGGTCTAGCCGGCTGATAGATTTGTTGCTGCGGCTGCTGAGGCGGCGAGGGCTGAAATGGTGGCCGGTAACTGAAATTTGGGTGGTTCCGGTTGTTGGGAGAGTAGGCCGGGTTGGAATTTGTCCTTGGCGGATATGGCGCATTCCCCGTGGGGTTGTAAAATAGTGCGCTCGCCTGATCCAACGGTGGTGAGATGTCACCACCGTCGAATTCCCCAAGGAATTCGGACTCTACTGCAGAAACTTGCTGTGTACCGGCTCCACCGGCTCCAACCATCAGTGCGGAGATCTGGGTCGAAAGCAAGTCAAACTTGCTCGAAAGTTTGTCGACGTCCTCGACTCTGTGTATACCCCCAGTTCTTGGTGTGGCTCTCTCGTCACACCACCGCTCATTGTTTGATGCCATGTTTTCCAGAATATTCCCGGCATCTTCCTCGCTTCGGGACATGAAGGAACCCCCAGCCGCGGCGTCCATAGAAGATTTAAGGTCATCCCTCAGCCCATTGTAGAACAGATTGATAATCTGCCACTTCGGAAGCTCATGATAAGGGCATCTTCTTTGCATCTCTTTATATCTCGTCCAAGCCTCATGCAAGGACTCGTGGCTGGCCTGGGAGAAGGAGGAGATCTCACTCCTCAACTTCATGGTCTTCCCCGGAGGAAAGAACTTCGTCAGAAAAGCATTGGAGAGTTTCTCCCAGGTGTTGAAAGTATTGGGGTCCTTCCCCCTTAACCACTGCTTGGCCTTGTCCCGCAAAGAGAAAGGGAACAGCTTCAGACGGATAGCCTCTGTAGTGACACCATTAATTCTGAAGGTGTCACACTTCTCCAAGAAGGAGTCCAAGTGCTCTATCGGGCTCTCCATGGGCGCACCCGCAAACTGGTCCTGCTGGATCCATGTCACTAGAGACGGCTTCAGCTCAAAGCTTTGGGCCGTGGTGGGACCGGAAAGGTGCTCTCTCTCAAGTGCAAGAGTCCGTACAAGTAGTAAAACCTGGGAGTCCAGGTGTCGAATCCACGGGAAGAAATCTGTTGCAACCACAGCTCAAATCAAATAGAAATCCTACGGAAAGAAACTAACCACTTTAGGTGATGATGTGAATGGTGTTGAACGAGGAAATACGTGTACGAAAATATATATAAAAAGTTTGCACATGGTATGGGTTCGTTAGGGTCAACGATTCGTATTAATTTGGTTGATAGGTATAACGCAATGAATTCTCCTTTTGGGAGCAATTCACCGGAAAATACCTAATATAACTCAATGAATTCTCCTTTTGGGAGCAATTCACCGGAAGATGCCCTTTTGGGGGTTCAAACACAATATTCAAAAAGATCGTCGCTAAGATTATAATACGATATGAAACTCTCTTTTGGAGAGATCAAAACTACGATATGAAACTCCCTTTTGGGGAGATCAAAGCTCGCCCTTTTGGGGCGATCATCAACTTAATTAACTCTTTTGGAATCTAACAAAGTCGATTTACAAACAACGATTACAATTTTAGCGACGTTTTAACGATTAAGCATATGGAATACAACCAAACTAACACAAATCATAGCCCCTAACTACTCCAAACCATGCACAATAACAATTTAGCTACTCATAATATCAGAATAAACAATTCTCAGATCAGAATTCATAGGTTTAATAGCAAAATACGGAAGTTTAGAGGCAAAATACAAGCTAAAACACCCAAATACAAGCTAAAGTTGAAGAGAATATCACCAAATCTCTCTGAAAAGTCTTCAAAACTCTCTGGAAATTAGAAACAAGCCTCTGGAATTTTACAGAATTTTTCAGGGGGAGAATACGGCTTCTAGAGCCTCCAATACACCCAAAATACGCCCCAAACTGCTTGAATACGCCCAAAAAACCCTAAATACGCTTATATAATAAGATTGCGGGTTTGGGTTGCTTAACGGGTTCACACCCGCAATAAATTCGCACCCGAATCGATCTCAACCGCAGATCTAAAGCGGATCATTTGTGGGCCGTCCGATCGGGCTTCAAAATTGCGGGATTCAACGTGGCTTCAACACGTGTCCATTCTTAACGGATCTTCGCTCGGCGCCCGCTTCACTTCCAGTAACACGATCGCCGCCGTTGGATTAGAGATCAGCGGCCTACAAGAGGCCACGTCGCCAAGCCATTTTCTTCTGCGCTTTGAAATTGCGGGGTTGATAAGAACCGTTCGATCGGGAACGAACGCAGCAGATCGAGCCACGTAGCCGCGTTGATTGCCGCCGCTTCGCTTCGCGCGGGGTTGACGTGATCCGTTGGATCACGATCGGACGGCCACGGAGCAGCCACGTCGCCCGCTTTACGAATTCAAATCTCCCTCGATACGGGCCGTTGGATCACGATCCAACGGCGAAGATGACGCCACGCAGCCGATTCTTTGGATACGAGGGTGGGGTATTATGATCCGTTCGATCTGAATCGAACGGTCGATACAACGCCCGCTCGTATTTCGAATTAAAAATCGAATTACTCCGATCTGCGCCGTCGGATGAAACTTGTGCGGCCACGATTTGGCCACGTGGCCCGTATTTCGTATATTCTTTGCGTATTTCTCCATTTAAATTGTATTCTGCATTCAAAAATTCATAGTAATTAACACAGATCTCAGAAAAATACAAATAAATATTCGTTGGAATCGTGAGATCGAGACGGTGCTAGGAAAAATATAAAAAGTGCAAAAATGTGTCGTTAATTGCTGTTTTGTGCTCAAATAGAGTGTTTTCTCTAATAAATAAATGTGTAGAAAATACGTATGAATTAGAGAACATTATAGCATCGCATGAGCACAAAATAGGGCTAAATGGGGGGTTAAATATGTAATATTGAACCCGAATCACACCCCCCAACTAGCGATTTGCTAGTCTCTAGCAAAAATAGCGATAAATACGGACGATCAATAAAACAATAAGTTTTTTCAAATTGCTCATGGCGTGGCTCAATAATACGCATTCCAACATGGTCTTGGCCGTCAATATACACATCCATGAACAAAATCAATCACATGAAATTTTCTCTAATTTAGTATGAATAAATAACGTGCAAGCATCGTTTTGCGCAAGCGAAAGTATAACACGTCGTTATATCCTAGTTTTCTTGTTTCCAAGGAATTGGCCTATCAAAATAATCTTTCAAGACATGGGTATTGAAGTTGCTTAGTGTATTCACCATTTCTTTTCTTTTATTCGTTCCGCGTAACGCGCGTCAAGCAACATTCGCAGAAAAATGTATAACTTGGATCGCTCCATCAAATGAGTGAGTTTCCTGTCAATGGCTCCCAAATCAGACGATAATAGGGCATTAGGCCAAGAAGGACCCCTCGGACTGTACTACTCGAGCCAACCAAGTTATTTATTAGTGACATACATATTCATTCATTTTTCATCATTTTTCTTTTCATTTATTTTCTTTTTTTTTGTAAGCAACTCAAAACCCATTCTTTCGAACATAAGCATTAATAACCATGGCCACATTCCTCTTCAACTTGAAGACTATTCTTAAAATTCGTGTATACTTAAGCTTTTTCCATCACATTAGCATGCATGAAATCAATTCAAACTAGTTCGAGATATTAATCATGGAAATTGAAAATTTTCTTGAATAGTATATTAATGGTAATTCCATGAAGGAAAAATAATCAACTCAAGCCATAAAAATTTTTAGAACTCAATTAATGTATAATCATCCGCATTTGAGGCATATGAATGAGTTTTAAAATGATGAGATTTGGTGATTTATTCTTCTCAAAAAAAAAGAAAAAAAATCCTAAGGTCTCATACACACTCCCCAACTAAAGATGGACATTGTCCTCAATGTCGGAAGAGGTACGAGTTTATTCAAGCAAGCAACCTAGAAAGCATATAAAAACTACACTACTGGAAAGAACACACCGTGATCAAATGGCGGATCCCGAATCTTTAATTGTGGAGGAAGTTGTTCAATTTGCTCCTTGCGCTCCTCGGCGATTATTTTTCCTCCAAAAACTAATTTGGACCCCAGCAACACAACTCCAAGCATCTCTATAAGCTGTTTGCCAATGTCCTGCGAGAGATGAGTTATGTCAGTCCAAATTATTTTAAAATTCCTTTCAATAAAATTATTCCAAACGTAGTCATCAAAATAAGTAAAATGAATTAAAGCAAGTTGACGACTACTCCCTGAACGATTTGCACCACTCTCTGTACGATGCTCGTTCATTGTGGAGAGGGTTAAATGATTTTGGGACAAAACTGGAAGAGGGAGTGGTTCTGGCTCCATGGCGATAATCTCAAAACCTTTGTCCATATCTGTCTCCTCCTCTCGTTCATCCAAAATTGCTAGCTCATCCTCTCTTTTGCACACACTTCCTGTCATGTGGGTGTTTATATTCGTGTCCTCGCTCGTTATTCCTGCAATAGAAGATGAACTCGTATTAGATTCTTGAAATCGAGTTTCAAAAGCATTACCTTCTTCTAAGCAAGCGGCAATTAAATTAAGATTTTCAATGGAATTTTGAATGTGCCGACTCCGAGCAAGGAAATTCTCCTGGAATTGATGGGATGTGGCCTCCTGTGTCTGAATAATCAGGTAAGCGTCCTCTCTCAAGGATTGCAAAGGTACGTCTACGCTTTGCTCTTCTTGATCAAGGCACGAAGGCTCCGTTGAATCGCTCTCTGAAGTCTCTTCCACTGTTTCTTCGTTTTCTTGCAGAGACTCCATGTACTCCCACGCCACTATCGGCGTCATGCTTCCCAATAATTCCTGCAGCTGAGGTTGTAGTCCTTCTAGGAAGAACTCCATAAGCTCTTCATTTGTGAAACCATGCTGCGGATAGCTCGATATAAGGTCTGTGAACCTCCTCCAGGCCTGAAAGAAAGTTTCACAGTCAGTTTGATTAAAATTAACAATTTTGAGCTTTTCCATTCTATGTTTGTGTGCATTTGCATATCGTGCATCATAAAGATTGTTTGTGCAATAGAAGTTCATGAATTCCATTTTGAAATAAAATAATAATAATAAAAAAGTTTATGTACAGTAAAGTGAAAAGATCTCACCGAAGGTCCTCTAAATGAAATAAACCGTAGTCACAAACCATTCCTCCCCGGCAACGGCGCCAAAAACTTGGTGGGACCGGAAAGGTGCTCTCTCTCAAGTGCAAGAGTCCGTACAAGTAGTAAAACCTGGGAGTCCAGGTGTCGAATCCACGGGAAGAAATCTGTTGCAACCACAGCTCAAATCAAATAGAAATCCTACGGAAAGAAACTAACCACTTTAGGTGATGATGTGAATGGTGTTGAACGAGGAAATACGTGTAAGAAAATATATATAAAAAGTTTGCACATGGTATGGGTTCGTTAGGGTCAACGATTCGTATTAATTTGGTTGATAGGTATAACGCAATGAATTCTCCTTTTGGGAGCAATTCACCGGAAAATACCTAATATAACTCAATGAATTCTCCTTTTGGGAGCAATTCACCGGAAGATGCCCTTTTGGGGGTTCAAACACAATATTCAAAAAGATCGTCGCTAAGATTATAATACGATATGAAACTCTCTTTTGGAGAGATCAAAACTACGATATGAAACTCCCTTTTGGGGAGATCAAAGCTCGCCCTTTTGGGGCGATCATCAACTTAATTAACTCTTTTGGAATCTAACAAAGTCGATTTACGAACAACGATTACAATTTTAGCGACGTTTTAACGATTAAGCATATGGAATACAACCAAACTAACACAAATCATAGCCCCTAACTACTCCAAACCATGCACAATAACAATTTAGCTACTCATAATATCAGAATAAACAATTCTCAGATCAGAATTCATAGGTTTAATAGCAAAATACGGAAGTTTAGAGGCAAAATACAAGCTAAAACACCCAAATACAAGCTAAAGTTGAAGAGAATATCACCAAATCTCTCTGAAAAGTCTTCAAAACTCTCTGGAAATTAGAAACAAGCCTCTGGAATTTTACAGAATTTTTCAGGGGGAGAATACGGCTTCTAGAGCCTCCAATACGCCCAAAATACGCCCCAAACTGCTTGAATACGCCCAAAAAACCCTAAATACGCTTATATAATAAGATTGCGGGTTTGGGTTGCTTAACGGGTTCACACCCGCAATAAATTCGCACCCGAATCGATCTCAACCGCAGATCTAAAGCGGATCATTTGTGGGCCGTCCGATCGGGCTTCAAAATTGCGGGATTCAACGTGGCTTCGACACATGTCCATTCTTAACGGATCTTCGCTCGGCGCCCGCTTCACTTCCAGTAACACGATCGCCGCCGTTGGATTAGAGATCAGCGGCCTACAAGAGGCCACGTCGCCAAGCCATTTTCTTCTGCGCTTTGAAATTGCGGGGTTGATAAGAACCATTCGATCGGGAACGAACGCAGCAGATCGAGCCACGTAGCCGCGTTGATTGCCGCCGCTTCGCTTCGCGCGGGGTTGACGTGATCCGTTGGATCACGATCGGACGGCCACGGAGCAGCCACGTCGCCCGCTTTACGAATTCAAATCTCCCTCGATACGGGCCGTTGGATCACGATCCAACGGCGAAGATGACGCCACGCAGCCGATTCTTTGGATACGAGGGTGGGGTATTATGATCCGTTCGATCTGAATCGAACGGTCGATACAACGCCCGCTCGTATTTCGAATTAAAAATCGAATTACTCCGATCTGCGCCGTCGGATGAAACTTGTGCGGCCACGATTTGGCCACGTGGCCCGTATTTCGTATATTCTTTGCGTATTTCTCCATTTAAATTGTATTCTGCATTCAAAAATTCATAGTAATTAGCACAGATCTCAGAAAAATACAAATAAATATTCGTTGGAATCGTGAGATCGAGACGGTGCTAGGAAAAATATAAAAAGTGCAAAAATGTGTCGTTAATTGCTGTTTTGTGCTCAAATAGAGTGTTTTCTCTAATAAATAAATGTGTAGAAAATACGTATGAATTAGAGAACATTATAGCATCGCATGAGCACAAAATAGGGCTAAATGGGGGGTTAAATATGTAATATTGAACCCGAATCAGGCCGCAATAGCTGGAGATCGGATGGCAGAAGTCGACTCGATGGATGGCATCGAGTACTCCAGCAGAGACTTGTGAGGTGGGGTGTTCTCCTCCATGGATTCGGGATCTTCCCTTCTTCGCTTCTCGGCGGCCAAACGCCTAAGGGTGGCGTTAATCTCTGGATTGAGGGGGATCAAGTCGTCAAGACTCCTTGAACTCCTGCGCATGAAAAACAACAGACACCCGTGAAGTGACAAGTGGGAAAGAAACAGATAAAATAAGAAATAAAAATAAGAAAAACAAATAAGAAAAAGAAAAACAAGAATGCGAAAATTATCGCGAGGTAGGGATGTGAGCTAGACACGAGGGTTCAAGAGATCCTAAGATATCAAGCACGTTGCCTCCCCGGCAACGGCGCCATAAACTTGACCGGCGCCCCGCGTGATGTGCGCGGCGGCGCGGTGTCGTTTACCGCAAGTTTCACGGTTAGTGTAGGGTGCGGGAATATCGAACTCAGGGAGGCGAGGTTGTGCTTGGGTCAGGTAGGACCTAAATCACCCCGAGGGGCGAGCTAGCCCGAATCGGTGGTTGGTTGTCACGAAAGGAAATGAAAGCGTATGAACAAAAAGAAAGTAAACCCGGGACTTTGGTTTCCGACCCGACGAGAGACTCTCGCCGCTACGGCCTACGGGTATGGATAGCGGTCGGGATTAGGGTCTAATGGTGAGACGTTGCCTCTGAAAGTGGTACCGGCGTCCCATGGGCCCGATATTCCGGTCGGTGCCCAGGATGATACACCGGACTTCCCGGATTCGATCAGTGGGCACTCCCGTGTCCATAAACACTGATCGATCCCGGGAGCACTAAGTCTGCAACGATATCTCCCGACGTCTCATCCTGCCGCTCCCGTGTGCTAGGATTCGGCGTCTACGCTAAAGGCGTGAGCTTTGGCTAGGGAGTCAACCGCCAAGTTTATTCCCCCTTGGCCCGACGGTCAAAGGCGGTCTTTTTCCCGCCGATGACAATGAAACACCCCGCGTAACCGTTAGATTCCTACTCCCTATCGATTTCCTAACCCTATGGACGCATCGGGAAGAGCCCCCGAAGGGGTTTCCACCAAAATCCCAGATTTGGGAACTACTCACAAAAATTCATGAAAAAGCAATCTAAATGAAATTTAACCGTTAGAATCATAATCCGACAATTGCAATGCGGAAGTAAAGGAGTAGTAAAGACAATACTAAAAAATTAGAAAGATCTGAAAACTTACTTAAGAGTAACAATTACAGCCGTCACAAGGAAATAAAACAGTAAAAAAATACAACTCCCTCGTTTCTGGAACCCTAGGGGTCCTATATATAGATTTTCGGATCAACCGATCGGGTGACAATTCAACCGATCGGTTGATCCGTTACAGATAAATCACAGAAAACGGCGAGTTTTCACCCGATCTCATGAACCGATCGGGTGAGTTCTTGAGCGACCGGTTGGATCTTGGAGGAGTCGGGTGAACCGGTCGGTTCGACGCCCGTGTCTTCAGCTCTTTTTCTCAGCTACAGATGAACCGATCGGGTGAGAGTCACCCGATCGGTTGGAATTCTGCTCAAAAAGACAGAGAACAGCCGCCCGCAGAACCGGTCTGTGAACCGGTCGGGTGACTTCTTCGTGAGCTGCGGTAGCGGTCGGTTGGTGCACGCGTGCATCACCCGATCGGTTGGAGATGACCAACCGACCGGGTGAGGGGCAAAAAGATGAGTACTTCGCCGTTTGACCCCCTGGATCACGCGTGACTTCTCTCGTTGCTCCGGGGACTTGGGATATCATCGTAAAAGGTCCCCTACGTGGTCGAACTCCTGCAATCATGGACAAACAAAGAAAAGTGAAAGAAAACGGGAAAACATACGAAAACGAACAAGAGACGGCGGAAAACACGGAGAAACACAAAAGAAAACGTGCGTGAATATATGAAATATAGACGCACGTCAATAGGCTCATGTATCTCGACCATGGTGTAAAAATGGGTCTTGTGCCCCTCAATTAGAGCGTAGACTCCATCATCAATTGTGCCTGTGGAAGAGATACAATGAGTAATAAA
This sequence comes from Scilla litardierei, assembly GCA_030789695.1. Taxonomy (NCBI): domain Eukaryota; kingdom Viridiplantae; phylum Streptophyta; class Magnoliopsida; order Asparagales; family Asparagaceae; genus Scilla; species Scilla litardierei. Next base: position 302,097,369 of record CM061133.1, on the reverse strand, counting down.
GTTTTGAAATTCAAGCTCAAAAGGATCACCTGCTGTTATTGTCAATGGACCGTAATTTCGAACTACGTCAACAATGTTTCTCAATAGGTCCATATATGTGTCCTCCTTTGGCAACTGAGATGTCTCTATTTGTGGAGTGTTGATGGTGTAAAGGTGGATATGATCACCTTCAAGTGACGCATACACTCCATATATGATAGTACCTTCACCAGAGACATTAGCCATAACAAAATCGATGAATACTTGGTCGGTTGGCTTACTTACCGTAACGGTTAGTGAACCGGTAGATCGAGCATCATCTATCATTTGCTCCAAGGCTGCTGCCAACTGCAAATCACTGAACTTTCCCACTTGCATCCTCTTCAGAAACTCACGTGGGGGTCCCTTAGCCTTCTAGTGAAGATATCAAATAGCGTGGAGTCATTCCACTCATGGTCTGACTCCGTCTGGAACATTCCTAACATTCCTTCAAACCTAGACAAGGCTTCCCCGAAGGATTCTCCATCAGCCTGATAGAATGCAGCGAGATATATGTAGGATTGTATAGAGCCCGCTCGCATTTTCTTTGGAAGCACCATCGCTGCAACAATTGTACCTGATCAATCAAAGTAAACAACCTGGAAAAGACGTCAGTGGTACAAAGAGAGATAAAGATAATAATAGCAGGTGGTGGGAAAAAATCTCTCTCAATGTTTTTTTTATTTTTTTTTTGATTTTTTTTCAATGTAATCTAATCAACCAAATTGTGACAAATTGGCACCCAACGGGAAACACCTCCCTGGCAACGGCGCCAAAAACTTGATCGCTCCAAAATGTAACCCAAGAGCACAACCTAGTATGGCGCAAATGCACGGTGATAAATCCTCGGCGACGAAGCCAAAAACTTGCTCGGCCCCGGATATACACCCGGAGAACGATTGTAGTTTTACCGCAAGCGCATGGTCAAGTGGCGAGTGGGTATCGAACACGAGGAGGTGGTGTTGGTTCTAATCTATCCTAGGTTGGTTTGACTACGAATGTATTATTGGTGGAGGTGGTTATGGAATGATGTAATGGAAATGGTGGTGGATGTCGGTGTCGGTGATAAAGAAGTCGGTCAAATATCGATTTAAATACAATATAATAAAAGTGTCTAGGGCTAGGAAATCCCCACTACGGGTCATCATTCATCCTTGTAAATAGTAAATCTCAATATTACTAGACTTGCGTTGAGGTGAACTAGTCGTAACTGAATAAAGAACCAAGCTCACGCTCTCGCGCTATTGCTGGTCTATAGCAACCTAGGATAGGACACAATCTCTTGCAAACCCTATCCTAAGCCACTAGCATTAGGATCGACATCATCGTTCAATCGCCCCTCGAGCCCACTCTCATGCAAACTCGAGTTACGATCTAGATTGTGATAGCTCGTATTCGTCCAATCTCTTGCAAACGAATATGGGTATAGATTTATAATAAAAATCCTAGCTTTGGTCCAATCTCTTGCAAACCAAGTCTAGAGAATCTCGATTATAAACCTAAATCGAATATCTAGGCCTTCCCATCGATTAGAATACAATCGCTTGCAAACCCTAAATCGATGGAAATTCCTAATTATCCGTAATAAATCAATCACAACCTAACCTCCTAGCAATTCTAGCAATTTAGAAATTCACTCATCACAAATATGAAATTAGATCCGTAGGGTTCATCCACATGCCCTAGAACATCAAATCTACTCAAGCATAGCAACAACGATATAGGAATCAATAAAAATCATTGATTGCATACAAAAAGATAGAAAAACAAATATTCAAATAACAAGAACAAAATACTTAGCTTTGATGAAGATCTTCAATCCAAATACAAGCTTTTAGATCCAAGAGGGGGCTTAGGGCATGGCCTAACCTCTAAAATAATCCCTAAGAAAACATATGGGGACTCCTCTAATGGTGGCTACAAAACCCTTATACAGTCTCCCTAAAACCCTAGAAAAACTCCCCCAAAAAAACCTCTGAAGCCCACGCCCGAAACACAGTCTGCGTACAACTTGGATTCTGGGCAAGTTACGACTCGGCCGAGTGAGGAAAGCTCACTCGGCCGAGTGAGAATTCTAGCACTGCAGTGTCGACTTGCAAAAATTCTCCAGATTCCATCCGACCTCCGATTTGCACGTTCTTGGCGGCGTTGGAATCATCATGAAGTCTACTATCTATAAAAAATATGAGAAAAATACTTTGATGACTGGAATGATAGAATATTTCAAAAGAGTAAAAGGCGGTCTAAAATTCTGGGCGTTGTGTGTCCTCGGTACCACTCGGCCGAGTGTCAAATTTCACTCGGCCGAGGGGCTTTTGGTACTCAGCCGAGTCGGAGCTCGTAGTTGACTGACGGATTACAGTAAGTCTGGTCTTTTGGATGTCGTCGTTCGTGTGCCACTCGGGCGAGTGGTGTCTCCATACTCGGCCGAGTGGGATGTCGTCACTCGGTCGAGTGCACGCTAATCTTCAAGTAATTGCGTGTCCGATCTGGCCAGCCAAGTGGGCTTCTTTCCTCGACCGAGTGGGTCCTTCACTCGGCCGAGTGGCATGTTGAAAATGCCCAAACTTCATCTTTTCGCTTCCCCGTCGCTCCTACGACGTTCTTTCTTCTTCCACCCGTCTTCTATCGCTGATAGGTCCTCAATAAGTCCATGAGCGATGCTCCGTTATACGTGCAAGTCCTTTAAGCTCATTTTTGCTCCCAATTGCTCATATTTCCTGAAATCCGACAAAAACAAGAACTAGTGAAAAGTAACACAATATCATCGAATAATCGTGAAAATCGCAATATGAGCAACCGAAATGGCATGCAAATATGCAGAAAAAAGGTGTAAAATATGGACCGATCACACTCCCCGGTGACCTTCGCTCAAATGACGAGGTCATAAGAGTACAAATAATTTTCATTGACCTTCGCTCGAGTGATGAGATCACGAGGATAAGACCACGGGTGTTAATGTGAGCTCGGAGATTATGATCGAGCTTCAACATGGTTGGGTAACTCTGGATGACACCTTGGAGATCAGATCGACCCTCGACGAGCTCTGGTAAGGCTGTGCGCCTCGGATCGACACCGGGGTGCCACCTCTGACCATCTGCGATCTTCGGTCGGAAGCGATTGTCTCAACGAATTTGAAGTCCTATGCTGGGAGATTGGAGATTCGGTTGCACGAACGGGCCGCTGCTGGGAAAATGGGACTGGTTCCCTAGGCAAGGGGGCTCAGATGTTTGGACAGAGTGCGGCTGGAAACTCGGCTCAGAACCATTGGGCTCGGCCTCTCCCTTTGTCAACTTACTTGGTTGGATAGTGGTTCGGGTTAGCGGCGGTTCAGGTCTGCATCCTCGCGGCTCGGAGGGTTGGCTACAAACCCTTCGCTTGATCCAGCTCTAAGCTGGGGCTGATGACGAGATTGGCACCTCCTTTGTTGCCATCGAAGGGATCAGAGATCTGGAAAACGACCCGGTCCGAGATCAGGGCGGCCTGTCGGTGGTGATCGGACGGTAGACAGGGGCGTCTCGATCTTGCTCCTCCCACTCTCAGGCACCGCGATCTCCTCGTCGATCGGGCTCCGCCAGATCGGATCCAGGGAGGAATGACGACCAGAGATGAACAGGTTCTTATTGCTGAGCCTCGGTGTTTACCGGTGGAAGCTG
>CM061133.1:301980098-302093195 GCA_030789695.1 Scilla litardierei | reverse complement strand
ACCTGTACAGCCACTTCAGCCAAAAGACGGAAACTCTGTGCACGAAGTGATAAGTTAGTGTTCGTGAAATAGTGAAATAGTGTTTCATAGTTCTGTTACGACGTGCATGTTTTGTTACCATCATGTTCTTTTTAATTGCTACCTTCATGGAAATAATATGCCATGTCATCTCATTTTAACTACTGCATTCATTGAATTATTATGCCATGTTATTTCATTTTAAACTGCTAAGTTGCATTCTTTATACTTTACATTTCCTTACACAAAAGTCTCATTTTCCCTCTTTGGAGATTTTTGCTGACATGTGCCATTTTCTCTTTGGGTGTCACATGTCAGGTTTTGAGCCTAAGTTAGTGCCGAGGACGACAGTTAGCTGACGTCTAGTTCGAGGACACCGGAGTTCTACCCTCGGTCTCAGCTGGTGACTTCTCTTAGTTGTTTACTTTCCTAATAGCTGCTGTTAGGTTGTTCGGTGCATAGCACCATTACTTGTTTTAGTTTCGGCCATGTTTAGGCCTTTCTTTCAGACTCTGTATTCCTTTATGACTATCTTTGTATGTTTGGAATAAAATCTGTGGATGTTAAATGTTGGATAATTTTAATTGTCTATCCTTCTTTATTATTGTTGTTGTTTCATCGTAATGCAAAGAACCTACTAATGGATTAAATTATCAGACGCTTATCCGACTGTAGCTTCAAGCTCTAAGTCTGAGCGGACCTCTTCGCGTCTTACCTTCCATGCTTGGGAAGCGGGGCATGACAGGTTTTAGTGGTGGCCCATGCAGGTTGTTGCACCTGTGAAATATCGAAACAACAATAATAATTAAAAACATCCACTGAAACATTCGAAACATTAGAGTCATAAAATTTGAGTCTAAATAAGAACATTTTCCTTGTCCTAGGTGGTAGGAAGACTTAGATAGATGTCCAGGTTTGATAGTCAGGCTCCCTCGTTAAGATTTAGTCGTACTGGTCTTAAGATACCTCAGTAGCCTCTCACCCAGCTCTGATCATGTTAGACTTCTAGAGTTCTCCCTTTAGTCGTTCGCTTGGGTCCATCAATTTCGGGCCCCGCAGAACGTAATCTTGATTCTCTTAGGACCCTTCCCTGAGATCTCCATTACAGTCTAGTTCATTAGAAAGTCTTAGTGCTAAGTTTCTCCTAATCTTTAGTCGGCCCGGTAATTAGAACCCCTGATTTGTACCATTTTTCTAATCATTACCCTTTTGAGTTAATAACCATAGAATCCCATCGTAGCAGATTCACTAAGTTTTCACAGTCGTATTTACGTTTTGAATATTTGATTCTCTTCCTTGCTTCCGATTCACGTGTTTCTTTCATGTCGTTCGTCATCAATCGATGAATCTTTCCATTACCAACATAATCATTCGAGAAGTATTTTCAATCTTATTAATTTTAAATTTCTCTCACAGTTTAAGGTCTTTGAAAACATTTGGCATGAGCTTAGATTTCCTACCATACAGTTGATTTAAATACATCGTTGAATTTTGAAAATTTTGCCTAAATCTTTAAATTACTACAGTATAATATTTTCTAACCTTTATTTTTAATGCTCGTGTGAATGTTTTACTTCTTTCATATAATGATTTTTCAATAATCCAATAAACCATTTTTTCTCTTATTATATATATACGACTCAAACTTGTATCGAACAACTTATTTTATCGACCTCAAAATATTTTTCTATGCAAAAGAGAACTCCAACTTTTCAAGTATGACCGTTTTTATATTCTTCGTATTTTAACCTATATCATTTACACACTATTTTCCTGTATCGTATAAGGGTATTATTACATCTTTCTTTCCCCTACCTAAACATTCACAATTATATCTCTGTTTCACCTAACCAAGCCATCTCCTTATCATCGCCTTATTTGAACCCGTTCTTTCCGATCTTGTTTCGTTACGCTTTCTGGTTTCGGTCTCCTTTCTATTGCTTAGTCATCTTACTAGTGCTTGCCGTTGCCTATGTCAACCTTAATATAGTATGGTGGGCCCATTAGTTTTTGTGATGTCGTCGTGGTGCAGGTATATAGGTAGAGTGTGTAGACCCGTGTGTGTGAACCCCTGCGTACCACTCATGTATGAGGATGCTACCTTTAGCATATTAATGATTGTCTCTTGTGTTATGTATGTATACTCAGTGTTATTCGTGGTATATGTATGAAGTTTTATGAATGATTGTATTTATATATGTGTGGATAGCTATACCACTTTAGGGATGTCTGTGTATATTAGAATATCTACTAGTGGTGTATGTGGTTTGAAGGTACTTGTAAATACTTGAAATTGTATACTAGTAAGTCATGTGTATGATAGGTATAATGATAATAGGTGTACTTATAGTCGAGTGTGCAGGCCTATTATATGATTTATATGTTAGTACTTGTGAGCATGTGCTCGTACGTAGATATGTATGCGCTTATGCGTAGGTAGATATATACATACTGTGTGAATATATGTGATATACGTATGGTAACAGAGTTTGATTTTGTATGGTAGTGCTTGCCTTTACGGGATGTTGTGTGTGTGTGCGCTTATACCATGAGGTATGCACGATTATGGTATGATGTAACTATGTATGGATAAGTATATGTATTAATATACTAATTATATGTAAATTTCTATGGTGTGTATATATTATATGTATGTGACTATACGATGTATGCATGTATATGATAGTGTATTATGATTGTATACGTGTGCTGATATTTGTAATATTATTATAGTGTGCAAAGTGATTGCATTATGGAGGTGTTACTTGACTAAATATAAAGTGTGATTGATATTATTGTGTGTATATGATAGCTTGTATTTTTACCTGTAAAATGTGACGAGTGTTATGATTATGTTATATATATATATATATATATATATATATATATATATATATAAGAGTGGTGTGGTGGTATATGTATACATATCGTGTTGTGTATTAAGTATACTGGTTCTTATATGTCTTTAAGTCTCACTCATGCTTGAGTGGGTATACTCTATGTATGTTGTTATATCTGTCCGTGGTTTGTGTATAGTGCTATGAACATAGTGATAGGTGATGTGTGTATAATGATAGGTTTGGTTGTGCATGGTTACGTTACGCACATGGTTGTAGGAGACTATACCATTATATAGTTATAGGTGTTGGTCTTGTAGTATAGTTATTTACTAAGGACTTACATGTTTGAATGTGTATATATATATACTCGTTAAACTAGGTGTGTAGAATGTGCTAAGTATATAGTGGTATGAGTGGCATGTATGAATAGTATATTAGCGTGTGTGGGCGTGCACCATGCACGGATAAGTATGTGCTTAGCTATAGGCGTTTTACGACTATGGTTTGTGTGTTGTGTTTTAAATATAGTTATATGATTGTATATGATGTGAATATATGGTGAAGTATCTGCGTGCATTTGAACAACTATATATTTGTGAATTTATAGTAGTGGTGAATGTATATTAGATATAGCAAACATGATTTAATACTGTATGGTGTGATTACATGTGTTGATATGTTTGGTGTTGGATGTACACTAGGAGTTATAGGGAGTAGTATACCCATGTTTGTTTTATGCATATGTAGTTATCTATACGTGAAGTACTATGATTGTATTTGCTAGTGTGAAACTATTTTTATGTAGGTATCTGTACTATGGTTATGTGATAAGTGAGTAATAGTTATATAAGGACGTATGTGACAATATGAATGATTGAAGTACATGTATAAATTTGGCTGTCTATGACGGGTATAAGTATAGAATGTGCGTGAATATACATGTTTGTAGTATTAATGTTTGACTACCTAGTGCATATATAAGCACTTGTAGTGACTATACATGGTTTGAATTATAGCGTGATGTGATTGGGTAGTTACTAGAGTGGCTAGATATAATTATAGTTAGAAAGTTCGAGGACGGACTTTATTCTAAGGTGGGTAGGATGTCACGGTCGCTTTTCGATCGTACGTTTTTCGTGTGCGTACTTTCCTTTCATACGCGTATTTTTAGTTGCCTCTTCTTGTATCCCAAACGTGCGATGTGATATGTCATTGTGACCCTCGGAGAGAGTACTTATTTGTGGAATTATTTGTGAACGTCATTTCACGGGTCGTTCTCCCACAAATAAGCTTTGTTTGAAGGTGTGTCGTAACTTTAGACTTCGTTGTTTGATCTTTTTATTTTTAGTTCCGTTTTCCGTTGACCTAGCTCGTGACTGATCATCTTAGTCTCGACCCTCTCATCGATACGGTCGTTCCGATATTTTTCTTGTATTTATCGAACATCGTTAGACTCTCCTTTCACACTAATCCTCTTTAATCTTTAATTAACCCTAGCCAATCCATAAATCAAACCCTAATTAAATCTAGTTAACCTAATCACCTAGGAGTCATACGTTTCACATGTCATTTTCCTAGCTATCTTCACCTTAATTCTACTCTCCCCCTTTCACACACCCTTTCTCCAATCACCCCTATATCTACTCCTTTTCTACCCTAGATAGCAAACAAAACCCGTTCTCATTTCAACTCACGCAAAGCCCTAGGTAGCAGCTTATGATTTCGGTAGTGAGTTTATACATCGATTCTGCATGTGTGTTTATACATCGATTATGATTTCGGTAGTGAGAATCACTTTCTGAAAAAACTATGTATGTGTAGATCTTGAAATTATACCCCAAATTCATATAAAATATGTTATATGTTGAGTTCAATAAGTAGGAGTAAAAATTCATTGTTTGCAAGAAGTCTGAAATTCTGTAAAGCTGTACACAGTTCAGCAAAATGAGCACTATTACCTGTACACTTCATGGATTTTTCTGATCTTGGTCTTTTTGGAAACTTAAGAAGTTTATCTAAAAGTTCATCAGAGTGCTTATATGTCGAAATTCTAGCTAGAACATGCTTAAAATCGGCTTTCAATACAGGCTCAGAATTCTGTCTAAAAAACAGTCTGGATATGCTGCACCATTTAATTCACTATAAATCATATACTTAATATTTTTGTCTGAAATTTTATGGGTGAACCCAGGACTATTATATCTCCAACTTGCATTCTTTGAGTTTTATCAAAGTCTCAATAGAAATGGGTTAAAAATGCTGTCTTTCCAGCTGTTCTTGCAATTTCAGCATGTTGAATGGTGTTGGGTGAAATTGGAATTGTGTGATATTGCTAATTTTTCACTCTAGAAATGCATGGATGATTTTGATGCATATATGTAAGATTAGTTAAGCTATTGGTTACAAAAATTGATGATATAACCCTCTTCATTCATGTGGCGCTCATTATATGTTTGTTAAAATGCCTGAATGAACTTGAGATTGAAGGAACTTGGAAAATGGAATCAATAACTTGTGTGCTATGTATGACACATGAGAAATTATGTATGTTCAATGAGGATTTTGATACATGACATGTCAACTGGGGTGATTCGATCTGCTCTAAAGCAGGTGAGCATCCTGGTATGGGGATGGGGGAAGTTTGGGTATAACTTAACTATAAGGGGCTGGACTGAGATGTTGGGGAAAGTGATATGTGATACGTGATATTATTTTACCCACTCGCCTTTACTGGGAGTGGAGGGGATATACGGAGGTTGTGTTATTATGTGGAGCGCCTCACTCCTGCCAGGGACGGGGGAGCTGAGAGGCCCGGCGTACACTGCCCGTGTCCACTGCGTCGTGTGCTGCATTCACCCCAAATTTGGGGTGAGGTCCAGGCCCTTATCCTTAAGTGATACCCAGGCTTCGAAAAATCACTAACATTAACTAATTAATGAACCATATACGTGTTGTTGATGTTGCACACTTGTGTGTTGTACTCTTTACTTTGGTTGCTTGTACCCCGTTGCCTTACACTCATAACCCTAAATGATTCTCCCTACCATAGTTAGTTTCCTACTGGGCACGTTTGACGTGCTCATTTTACTTTTTCAGGTCTTGAGCAAGTGACACCAGAGCAGGATCTCCCTCAGGAGATTCCTTAGAAGTGAGTTGACTTGGGAGATCACTCTTTTTGGGCTGTGTTGTGTAGTGTGAGTTGAGTTGAGCAGTGAGGGAGTGTCTTTTGTAGCTGTGGGTTGTGTTTTGTAGCTTGTGGTAGTCCCCATGTATATCTGAGTTAGTTTCACTTGTACTTTGTGCTGGTGTGTAGCATGTTCTTTGGTTATGTAGTTCTGTGGGTTTGTAACTTCTGTGATGGTAGTATGTGTTGTTTCTTTCCTTTATATATCTGTGATGTATGATCCCAGCATTCGCAGTGGCAAGCTTATTGTGTTTCTCTATTCACGCTTGGTGTAATACCGCGGCTTGTCAAGCTCCATCCTCCTTCCCCATAGGTTGTGTTGTCTTATTAAGTATGTGTGGGAATGGGACGTGACAGGTTTTGTGGTGGCCCATGCAGGTCTCAAACCTGCGATATGCGAAAGGATGATACATCTAACACACTTAAATGCCATCACTTATGTTACCGATTCTTCTTGTAATATCTTCTTTCTCTGCAGAATGGACAGTGTGTTGGATACAATGATCTAGGATTAATTGTTTGATGATGACAAACATTTGTGAACGATTTTAACGTGTGTTAAGTGTTTCAGGAACGGCGAACGTGCGACTAATTCACGGAAGGACTTGGTCAATATGATGGGAATGCGACGTGTGTAAACATTCAATAATCTTACAGAAGATTTTTTTATTAGAAAAGAGCACACATTCACTAATTTACAAGGAGCACTCACGCCACTTTTGCATTTGTGATTAAAAAAACACACAGGCCTTGTTGGAGATCAACACTAAGAACCCAAAGCCAAATTTGTTTTAAAAGGGTTCTATTTCATTATTATTGCGTTGACCAGGATTTTCTATTTCATTATTAAAGGGTTCTTAGTGCTTGTGCACAGTGTTTAAAAAATCCCAAGCCAAATTTATTTCTTTCCGGCCCTGTGCTTGATCATCGAAAACACTAAGAACCCAAAGTGGCAGCCGAATAATAATAACAAGAGCCCAACAAAAAAAATGCAAGAGGCCTTCTTAGTGAAACGCCAAAGCCCAGGCCGTGTTGTTTTTGGCCGGCCTATAAAAACCCGAGAGAGAGAGAGAGTGTGCCCTAGATATATTTATATATATAAAAGCAGCCGAATTCTTAGGTGGTGGTGCTCGATTAATATCAGAGAGAGGATTTCTTTTGAGCACCAAGCCGCACCTATCTCCTTGAATCAAAAAAATCAAAGCTGATACATTTTTTTTAAGGGCGAACTATTCACAGCAGTCATAGGGCAAGGCCGGTTCTTTTCTTTGTGTTCCCTCTGAGAAATCTCCAAGCTGCATCATCTTGGGGGAGAGCCTTGCGCACGTTTTTTTTGAAGCAACAAAGAGCCGCAGCAACAAAGAGCCGCACCTTTGAGAGGAGTATTCATCAAGAGGAGACAGCCGCAAAAATTGAAGAGAGAGTCGCACTACAAATAATTGTTCCCAGGCTGCAAGTCTTGAAGAACAGGGAAGATCAATTCTTTTCTCCTTTGCAAATTCCAAAGGATCTATTAATCTGCATTTTTTTGTTCTTGATTTTTTTTTGACAGGCCGCATCATTTGACTGTTCCTTTAACAAATTTAAAAGCAAGTCCATGCATCAATAATTGTTTGAAGAGGCCATTTGAAAGTCCAGAGGAACATCACAATGCTCAGCCGCATCATCCTTTGACATCCCAATCAAAGATTGCCAAAAGCTGTGGTTTATTATTGTGGTGGCCGAAATTGCCTTGAGTCATTTTTAATACACACTTAATTGATTACTTGTTGTGAATCTTGCAGGTACCCACGAGCAGGAGAGCACTTCATGAACAAAGTTCTTCAAGGAGCCAGTCGTATTAATTCAAAGGCGCCACACATTTTTTTGTTGATGAGAAAATCTCCATGAGCCATCAAGCCTATATCTACTTCCATAGAGATTGCCACAACTTGAGTTGCGGACGACGAGACGACATCCACGCCAGGCGATTTCTGGCTCGTGATTATTGACGAAGACATCGCTGCTGCACAATCTAAGCCTTCTAAACTTAATACTTTATTATTTTGTGTAGCAACTGTGATAGATCTTCGTAGGGGAAACTTTACCTTCTGTGTTACTTTTTGGGGGACCTGACGACTTTGGGAGTCGTCACGGAGGGAGAGCATCTGATTAGATTGATAGTGTAGAGCACGTGGTGTGCGTACGAGCTAGGTGAGAGTAGATTTGGGATCTTGACTCATTGTAGCTGTACAGGTTTACATATCTATCTAGTATTTGCTTTCGGGGGCTGGAGTAGGTCGTGGGGACGACCGAACCAGGGTATATCTGTGCGTATTCTGTGATTGCTATTTTATTGCCCTGTCTGTGCCTATAACTGCGTGGGATTGTTCGTGAGTTGCACGAATATTTTTATTAGCCTATTCACCCCCCCTCTAGGCTACGATCCAGATCCAACACAGTGGAAACGGGATATCTTCGTCAGAGATGGGGCACGCTGAGCCCTCCTTGATGTAGAAGATTTTGCTGGGTTTCCAGGTGAGTCTGGGACAGCAGGTTGAGATGCTCGCCAAGATGCAGGGTCAGAAGACCCCAGGCTTCAAGCAGTTCAGGGCAATGAAGCCGAGAACTTTTTCTGGTAAGGAGACAGCCCTAGAGGTTGATTAGTGGTTACGGCGCACAGAGGATGACCTCACAGCTGTTGGATTTCCATGCGAGAGTTGGGTTGATGTAGCAAAAAGACAGTTGACCCATCAGGCTTGTAACGACTGCTTTTCATGTATCTGGATTTAATATAATATAATATATGTTTTGGTGGATTTTCTCCTCATGTGTGGTTTTCGTCTCCGTAGCTTTCATTTTCGATCGATTCGTCGTATTTTATCGCTTCTCCCTTAGGATCGTCGATTTCGAAGTGTGTCACTCGTGACGGACTTCATAACGGTCGTATCTAACTAATAGATCAAGCCTAGGAGTCTTAGGAATCGATCCCGGGGCCTCGCGCTCCGTATCGGAACTTTTGGTGCTCATTAGCCGGTATGAGAAGGGGCACCGACCGACTAGATGACGATCCAGTCGGTCGGCAATCCATCTTGGACCGACTAGTTAGCTTTCTAAATTTCTCAGGAGTTACTGTTTATCGTTAGTCGGTCTAAGAACGTTGGTTGACCGACTAGGTTGCAAACTAGTCGGTCGGCAATGCTTCTTTAACCGACTAACACATCATCTAAATTTTACTATCAGTACTGTTCATTCTTAGTCGGTCTAAGTTCATCTTTCGACCGACTAGTTGTTAAACTAGTCGGTTAAGTTTTGTACTCAGACCGACTAATTCTTGGTTCTACTGTACAGTCGAGTTACTGTTTACTCTTAGTCGGTCTAAGAACGTTCATCGACCGACTAGAAACTAAACTAGTCGGTCAGTATTTGTTCATGGACCGACTAACTCTAAATCCTATTTTCGTTCAGGAGTTACTGTTTACACTTAGTCGGTCTGCGTTGGTCGACCGACCGACTAGTTGCCAAACTAGTCGGTCAGTGGTTGTTCTTTGACCGACTAGTCTGTGTTAAAACCCTAATTTCTGGGCAGCTGCCAGCTCAACCTATAAATACCCCTCCCAAACGTTTCTTCTTCCCCAACACGACGCAAAACCCTAAAATCTTCCCCCTTGAGCCCCCATCTTCCTCCAAGCTTCATTTCTTCATTCCAAGCCTCAAATCCATCATCCAAACCATCCATTCACTCCATCTACCTCTCATCTTCCCCAAAATCTCATCAAAACCCATCAAAATCCCCAAATCCCCCAAAACCCTAATTCTCCCAAACTTCTCCAATCTTTTCCAGATCTGATCCTAGGGTTCCCCGGAGTGTTTCTTCCGTCTCCTCTTGGTAAGAAATCGATCTACCGTTGTTTTCATAGCCTATTTATAATTTTATGAAAACCCTAATTAATTTCATGTGTTTGGTGTTTGTTTCCCCCATAACAGCGATTTCCCCCGTAGATAGCATCCGTGTGACGAAGAGGTCGTCATCCCCGGTGCTAGGCAAGTGAAACTTGCCACTTAGGGTTTAGGCCATGTTTTAGGCCATTTGCTTGTTGTAGGCGTAAAAGAGGCTAGACGACGAAATGATACTCGCCTAGGTGCAAATTGGGGAACTAGCTTGACAACGAAGCTAGTTCCAACACATATAGCATGTTGCACAATTTCCATGTCATGTTTACTTTCCATTAACGGTACGCAATTTAATTGTCATGTCATTGCATTCTTAAGTGTTTCTGTGAATGCGTAGCTTTGCTACAAATGCTTGTGTTCCTGGCTCGTGTTCCAGAAGCGGGCCATGTGTTGGTTGATAGCCAATGCCCGAATTGCGTGTTTCCGGCTAGGTGCACCCCTACGCCAAATGTTTAATAATGCGAGCTCACGTGCGGGGCAACCCTGGCTCACTTGCTGGGCTCATGTTCAGGGACCCTGGCTCCATTACGTGTGGGTATTGGGGGTAAGAGTTAAGCGACCAATCAACTGGGAGTCTGCCCGATCAGCAACTGCAGTGGTAAGGCGTAAACTCTTGGGTTTGGGGTAGTTGTTAAGCGGCCAATCAGCGAATGTAAAACCATCCAGCTGTAAGGCGTAAACAATCTACAAAACAACGTGAATAGTGAATTGATTGAGATTGATAGTAGCGTGGCTACTCTTGTCTTGTCTTGTCTTGTCTTGTCCCGATAATTGTTCCCTTGTACAAAATTGTCTTGCCATGTTTTAATTGTGCACTCATGTTATAACTGCCATGTCATTCATGCTAAACTGCTAGGTTGCTAGTTGCCTTACTTTCAGTTTCCTTGCTCAAGTCTTTTAGACTTGCTGACATGTGCCCCTTTACTCTTTTGGGTGACACATGTTAGATCCTGAGCCCGAGTACCTTGTTGAGGACGAGGTGTTTGCTGACGCCGAGCCCGAGCTTGTGTTTGACGGGGAGTACGTGGACACTGGGGACCAGTCCTAGTGTCTTCGTTATGTTTTACTTTTGTTAGACAGTTGTTTTGTTATTGGTGCGTAGCACCTATACTTTGTTATGTCGTTTCTTTTGTTGGCCTTGTTCTGGGCCTTTAGACTCTTTTCTCTTAGCCTGGTGGCTTTTCTGGATGTTGGACTTATTTTCTTGTTGGACAATTGTGAGATGTGAGATTTTATTTCAGTCTCTCCTTGTGTTATTATTGTTATTCCGTTGTGGTTACAGGGACCTGCTTATGTATTATTGACGCTTATCGGGTTTGAGGCTTCACAGCTCCACTCCCGTGCGGACCTTTTCACGTCTCTCCTCCATTTTAGGGAAGCGGGTCGTGACAGGTTTTGTTGGTGGCCCATGCAGGTCCTTCTGTAACTGCGATTTTTGGAATAGCGATAATAATATTAGAATGTCCAATAAACTAAGTTCGACGTCCGATGTCATAAGCTATGAGTCTAATCTGATTCGTTCTCTGTGTCATTAGATGGCAGGAAGGCGTTTCACCCGTGGTGGGGGTAGTGGTGCGGCCCCTCATGATGAGGAGCCTGAGCGGGAACCCACCAGCGGTGAGATGATGCGGATGATGCTGCAGATGATGCAAGTGCAGCAGGGCGTGCTTCTGCAAGTCCAGAATGCTCCACTTGCTCGAGCTGCCCGGGCTCTTCCGGATGCCCCTCGCTCTGAGCCAGGAGCGAAGCAATTTCGGGAGCTGGGTCCCGCATATTTTGATGGTTCTGAGGGTTCTCTGGCTGCCGATGAGTGGATTCGGAACATCGAGGACAATCTGAAGATGGCCAAGATCACCCCGGCTGGATGGGTTGATTTGGCGAAGAGGCAACTCAAGGATAATGCTCGGAATTGGTGGGATGAGGAAGAGAAGTTGTTGATGGAGCCGATTGCTTGGGCTACCTTCAAGGCTAGATTTGATGGTGAGTTCTTCCCGAAAGCTGCCAGGGAGGAGATGCTGCATCGTTTTATCGATTTGAAGCAAGGGAACTCGTCGGTGGACCTATATCACCAAGAGTTCATGAGGCTGAGTCGGTTTGCACCAAAGATGGTGCAGGACGCTGAGGAGAAGGCTCAGAGGTTCCTGCAGGGGCTTGCTTCAGAGCTCCAGAGTTTTGTGACCTCCTCTGACCGGGAATCTTATCAGAAGGTTCTGGTCGCTGCCAAGAGGCAGGAGCTGCTCGTGAACCAGAGGAGAGGATCTGTTGTTGGTGCTGGGAAAAGGCCTGTGGAACAGGCGAGAGCTGTGGTTAGACCTGGATTCAGGCCTAATCAGTCTGCTCAGTTTAAGAGGCCAGGAGGGCCTATTCTGAAGTCTTGCCATTTCTGCGGCAAGCCTGGCCACGTCAAGGATCAGTGTCGGAAGTTTTTGGGCCAGTGTCTGATTTGTGGAGATGCTTCCCATGCCGCGAAGGATTGTCGGCATGCAAATCAGTTGCGGAGGGCTCCTGTTGCAGCACAGCCGTTGCAGCAGCGAGCGTCTGTTCCTGCTGGTCGTGGGGCAGCTCTTGTTCCGCAGGGGCAGGCTTTTCGGCAGGCTGTTCCGCCAAGGAGGCAGGCTTTTCTGATGACCGCTGCGGAGAGCGAGGCTGTGGATGAGGTTATCGCAGGTAATCCTCAATCTAGCTGTTACTTTCCTAGCTGGTTTTGATTGTTAGATTATGTTGTTTGCTTGAACATGGTTGTTGGCTAGACTAGGGTTTGATTGTTAAATTGATTGTTAGGTGTGGTTTTGGTTTGCACATTTCCTGCACGAGTCCTCTTTGACTCTGGTGCGTCGATGTGCATTATTTCTCGGAGCTTCGTGGAGAGGCATTCCTTGTCGACGTCCCCTCTCCCCAAGAGTTGGAATATCGTTATAGGGAATGATGTGGTCTCGGTGCATCGTGGTTGCAATTCTTGCTCGTTGGTGGTCTGTGGACATGAGCTTTTCGCTGATTTCATTGTCCACGACATCATCAACTATGATGCAGTTCTTGGGATGGACTGGCTTGCGAGCTTCTATGCTACGATTGACTGCAGGAGAAAGAAGGTGGTGTTCGAGATTCCCGGACATCCAGTGTTTGAGTTCAGTCGTGGTAGCAGTTCGCTTGGTCCTGTCAGATTTCAGGCCAGGCCGGTGGAGGCTGTGGCTATGCAGATGGAGCTGGAGTGGCCAGCTGTGGTGCGAGATTTTGGCGACGTCTTCCCCGAGGAGATGTCCGGTTTGCCGCCTGATCGGGCTTTGGAATTTTCTATTGATCTTGTTCCAGGTGCGCAGCCGATTTCGAAGGCGCCGTATCGTATGGCACCTGCAGAGTTGGAAGAGTTGCGGAAGCAGTTGGATGAGCTTTTGCAGAAGGGTTATATTAATCCTAGCGTGTCTCCGTGGGGAGCACCGGTGTTGCTGGTTAAGAAGAAGGATGGTTCGTGTCGCATGTGCGTGGACTATCGGGAGTTGAATGCGGTAAATATTAAGAATAAATACCCGTTGCCTCGCATTGATGATATTTTTGATCAGCTTGGAGGTTCGAGGGTGTTTTCTAAATTGGATTTGAGGAGTGGTTACCATCAGTTGAAGGTTAAGTAGGGAGATGTTCCGAAGACAGCGTTCAGGACGAAGTATGGACACTATGAGTTTGTGGTTACGCCTTTCGGCGTAACTAACGCGCCCGCGGTTTTCATGAATCTGATGAACCTGATTTTCTACGACTTTTTGGATAAGTTTGTCGTTATCTTTATTGACGACATTCTGATCTATTCGAAGTCGGAGGAAGAGCATGCCTCGCACTTAAGGACGGTGTTGGAGATTTTGAGGAAGCATCGGTTGTATGCTAAGTTTTCGAAGTGCGAGTTTTGGCTGGATAGAGTTGCTTTTCTCGGGCATGTGGTGACTGGAGATGGTATTTCAGTGGATCCCGAGAAGATTCGGGCCATCAGGGAGTGGCCTGTTCCGTCGTCAGCGTCTGAGATTCGGAGTTTCCTTGGACTTGCTGGTTATTATCGGCGATTCATTAAGGACTTTTCTTGTATTGCTGAGCCGATGACCAGGTTGACGCGGAAGGATGTTGCTTTTGTTTGGTCGGGTGAATGTGAGAGTGCTTTTGGTGTTCTGAAGGAGAGGTTGACGACTGCCCCTATTCTTGTTGTGCCTGATCGCAACGGTGGATTTGAGATCTTTTGCGATGCTTCTGGCAAGGGTCTCGGTTGTGTGTTGCATCAGCATGGGCACGTTGTGGCATATGCGTCTCGTCAGCTTAAGGTTCATGAGAAGAATTACCCGACGCATGATTTGGAGTTGGCTGCCGTTGTGTTTGCTCTTAAGATTTGGAGGCACTTCCTGCTGAGTGAGAAAGTGAAGATTTTCACCGATCACAAAAGCTTGAAGTATATTTTCACTCAGAAGGAGCTCAACATGCGACAGCGTCGTTGGTTGGAGCTTATGGCGGATTATGAGATTGATTTGCAGTTTCACCCTGGCAAGGTGAATGTGGTTCCGGATGCTTTGAGTAGGCTTCCAGCGGTGATGATTTTGACCTCGCAGTGGAGATTGCAGCAGGATTTTTGCGAGTCTGGTGTGGAGATTATTCTTTCTGGGGAGGCTTTGTCGTTGATGTACATGCAGGTACAGTCGACGATCGTGGACCGGATTAAGGCTGGCCAGGCCGAGGATCCGAAGCTGGTGAGGATTCGGGAGCAGGTGGAAGCCGGTCTGCGGACTGACTTTTTGATTCATGAGGATGGCTCGCTGAGGTTTGGAGCCAGGTTGTGTGTGCCAGCTGGGGATATCAGAGAGGAGCTGATGGTGGAGGCACACAGTTCGCCGTATTCTGTGCATCCTGGTGGCACCAAGATGTACCAGGATCTTCGTTTGAATTATTGGTGGCATGGTATGAAGAGGAGTGTGGCTCGGAGTGTAGCCAAGTGCTTGGTTTGTCAGCAAGTGAAGGCGGAGCATCAGCGTACGGCCGGGTTGCTACAACCGCTTCCGATTCCGGAGTGGAAATGGTAACACATCACTATGGATTTCGTGACTGGACTACCTCGGAGTCCGAAGCAGAATGACGCGATTTGGGTGATCGTCGATCGATTGACCAAATCTGCGCACTTTATTCCGTTCCGAGTGGGACAGTCCACTGAGGCGCTAGCAAGGAGATATATGGAGGTAAAATTCTTTTACTCTCCGTTTTTATTTCCTTTTCCTAGTTTGGATAGTGATGTAACATGAATCGTGCAGGAGGTTGTGCGACTTCATGGAGTCCCCGTGAGTATCGTGTCTGACAGAGACACGAGGTTCACATTTCAGTTCTGGCAGAGTTTGCAGAAGAGCTTGGGTACGCGTCTGAGTTTCAGCACGGCGTACCATCCACAGACGGATGGCCAGTCCGAGAGGACGATTCAGATTTTGGAAGACATGCTGAGGGCGTGCGTGTTGGATTTCAAGGGTTCGTGGGAGGACCATCTACATCTGGTGGATTTCTCTTACAACAACAGCTTCCAGGCGAGTATTGGCATGGCGCCTTTCGCCGCTCTTTATGGGAGGAAATGTCGATCGCCATTGTGTTGGGATGACGTTGGAGATCGGGAGTTGTTGGGACCTGAGATGATCGTGGAGGCCGCGGATATCGTCAGGAATATTCGGGAGAGGTTGAGAATTGCTCAGGACCGTTTTAAGCATTGGGCGGATGCTAAACGTCGTCCTTTGGAATTTCAGTCGGGCGACCATGTGTTCTTGAAGATTTCCCCGAATCGTGGTGTGATTCGTTTCGGGAAGCGTGGAAAGTTGAGCCCGCGATACATTGGACCGTTTGACGTTTTGGAGAGGGTTAGCGAGGTAGCTTATCGCTTGGCCTTGCCGCCATCTTTGGAAGGAGTTCACAATGTTTTCCATGTGTCGCAGCTTCGTCGATACATTAGCGATCCGTCTCATGTGGTGGATTTTTCGGAGATTACCGTTCGCCCCGATATGACGTATGACCAGCATCCAGTGCAGATTCTGGACAGGCGTCAGAAATCGCTTCGGAACAAGATTGTCAATCTTGTGAGGGTGATGTGGCGACACGGTTCACCTGGAGAGTCTACTTGGGAGAATGAGGATGAGATGCGAGAGCGTTTCCCACTTTTGTTTTCAGACTCGTGAGTATTTGGAAATTCCGAGGACGGAATTTTTCTTAAGTTGGGGAGGATGTAACGACTGCTTTTCATGTATCTGGATTTAATATAATATAATATATGTTTTGGTGGATTTTCTCCTCATGTGTGGTTTTCGTCTCCGTAGCTTTCATTTTCGATCGATTCGTCGTATTTTCTCGCTTCTCCCTTAGGATCGTCGATTTCGAAGTGTGTCACTCGTGACGGACTTCATAACGGTCGTATCTAACTAATAGATCAAGCCTAGGAGTCTTAGGAATCGATCCCGGGGCCTCGCGCTCCGTATCGGAACTTTTGGTGCTTATTAGCCGGTATGAGAAGGGGCACCGACCGACTAGATGACGATCCAGTCGGTCGGCAATCCATCTTGGACCGACTAGTTAGCTTTCTAAATTTCTCAGGAGTTACTGTTTATCGTTAGTCGGTCTAAGAACGTTGGTTGACCGACTAGGTTGCAAACTAGTCGGTCGGCAATGCTTCTTTAACCGACTAACACATCATCTAAATTTTACTATCAGTACTGTTCATTCTTAGTCGGTCTAAGTTCATCTTTCGACCGACTAGTTGTTAAACTAGTCGGTTAAGTTTTGTACTCAGACCGACTAATTCTTGGTTCTACTGTACAGTCGAGTTACTGTTTACTCTTAGTCGGTCTAAGAACGTTCATCGACCGACTAGAAACTAAACTAGTCGGTCAGTATTTGTTCATGGACCGACTAACTCTAAATCCTATTTTCGTTCAGGAGTTACTGTTTACACTTAGTCGGTCTGCGTTGGTCGACCGACCGACTAGTTGCCAAACTAGTCGGTCAGTGGTTGTTCTTTGGCCGACTAGTCTGTGTTAAAACCCTAATTTCTGGGCAGCCGCCAGCTCAACCTATAAATACCCCTCCCAAACGTTTCTTCTTCCCCAACACGACCCAAAACCCTAAAATCTTCCCCCTTGAGCCCCCATCTTCCTCCAAGCTTCATTTCTTCATTCCAAGCCTCAAATCCATCATCCAAACCATCCATTCACTCCATCTACCTCTCATCTTCCCCAAAATCTCATCAAAACCCATCAAAATCCCCAAATCCCCCAAAACCCTAATTCTCCCAAACTTCTCCAATCTTTTCCAGATCTGATCCTAGGGTTCCCCGGAGTGTTTCTTCCGTCTCCTCTTGGTAAGAAATCGATCTACCGTTGTTTTCATAGCCTATTTATAATTTTATGAAAACCCTAATTAATTTCATGTGTTTGGTGTTTGTTTCCCCCATAACAGCGATTTCCCCCGTAGATAGCATCCGTGTGACGAAGAGGTCGTCATCCCCGGTGCTAGGCAAGTGAAACTTGCCACTTAGGGTTTAGGCCATGTTTTAGGCCATTTGCTTGTTGTAGGCGTAAAAGAGGCTAGGCGACGAAATGATACTCGCCTAGGCGCAAATTGGGGAACTAGCTTGACAACGAAGCTAGTTCCAACACATATAGCATGTTGCACAATTTCCATGTCATGTTTACTTTCCATTAACGGTACACAATTTAATTGTCATGTCATTGCATTCTTAAGTGTTTCTGTGAATGCGTAGCTTTGCTACAAATGCTTGTGTTCCTGGCTCGTGTTCCAGAAGCGGGCCATGTGTTGGTTGATAGCCAATGCCCGAATTGCGTGTTTCCGGCTAGGTGCACCCCTACGCCAAATGTTTAATAATGCGAGCTCACGTGCGGGGCAACCCTGGCTCACTTGCTGGGCTCATGTTCAGGGACCCTGGCTCCATTACGTGTGGGTATTGGGGGTAAGAGTTAAGCGACCAATCAACTGGGAGTCTGCCCGATCAGCAACTGCAATGGTAAGGCGTAAACTCTTGGGTTTGGGGTAGTTGTTAAGCGGCCAATCAGCGAATGTAAAACCATCCAGCTGTAAGGCGTAAACAATCTACAAAACAACGTGAATAGTGAATTGATTGAGATTGATAGTAGCGTGGCTACTCTTGTCTTGTCTTGTCTTGTCTTGTCCCGATAATTGTTCCCTTGTACAAAATTGTCTTGCCATGTTTTAATTGTGCACTCATGTTATAACTGCCATGTCATTCATGCTAAACTGCTAGGTTGCTAGTTGCCTTACTTTCAGTTTCCTTGCTCAAGTCTTTTAGACTTGCTGACATGTGCCCCTGTACTCTTTTGGGTGACACATGTTAGATCCTGAGCCCGAGTACCTTGTTGAGGACGAGGTGTTTGCTGACGCCGAGCCCGAGCTTGTGTTTGACGGGGAGTACGTGGACACTGGGGACCAGTCCTAGTGTCTTCGTTATGTTTTACTTTTGTTAGACAGTTGTTTTGTTATTGGTGCGTAGCACCTATACTTTGTTATGTCGTTTCTTTTGTTGGCCTTGTTCTGGGCCTTTAGACTCTTTTCTCTTAGCCTGGTGGCTTTTCTGGATGTTGGACTTATTTTCTTGTTGGACAATTGTGAGATGTGAGATTTTATTTCAGTCTCTCCTTGTGTTATTATTGTTATTCCGTTGTGGTTACAGGGACCTGCTTATGTATTATTGACGCTTATCGGGTTTGAGACTTCACAGCTCCACTCCCGTGCGGACCTTTTCACGTCTCGCCTCCATTTTAGGGAAGCGGGTCGTGACAAGGCTAGAGACTGGTGGGATGCCCAGGAGCGACATCTGAAAGGTCTTATCTCTTGGAAGACTTTCAAGGAACGTTTTGAGTCTAAGTTCCTTCCAGAGACTGTAAAGGATGAGCTTAGGCAGCGTTTCGAGCAGTTGACTCAGGGCCGGCGGACCGTGGATGAGTATAATGCCGAGTTCTCTTTGCTGAGCAAGTTTGCCCTGGAGCTTGTTGCTACTGATGCCACCCGAGCTCGACGTTTCTGTATGGGACTAGACTGGCGTATAGAGAGGCGATGTCTACACAGAAACTTGCCACACAGGAGGATGTGCTCGAGGCGGCAAGGTTATATGAGATCCATTTGCGGAGTATAGGGAAGATGCCTACAGGCGAAAGACGACCCTCAGGATCACAGAAGGCATTATCTCGGGCGGTGCAGACGGCCCAGTTCAAGAGGGCAGGAGCCCATACAAGGATACAGAGACGTCTGACGTGTCAATTCTGTAGCAAGCCTGGGCATGAGCAGAAGGAGTGCATGATTTGGGATAGACAGTGTTTCGCTTGTGGTGGCCGAGGACACATTAGTAGGTTCTGCCCACAGCAGGGTGCCTACCCGACCCCAGTAGCACCTGTGGCTGCTAGACCGATGCAGCAGCGAGCTCTTCCACCTGGTCCGCAGCGGCCTTCACTTCCAGCACCAGCTGGACCAGGCACACCAGCCCCTAGAGGACCTTCCTTGCCTCTCCAGCGGCAGGCCTACAAGAAGACAAACTCTGCTCCAAAGCCCCAGGCTTTCACGATGACAGCAGTAGAGGCAGAAAACTTAGGCCAGGTTATCACTGGTATGGTTCTAGCCCCCTAATTACTTTACATTATATCGCTTGTTGCTTAGTTATGATAGACGTTGGTTTGATTTCTTTGTTGGCTTTTAGGTATGGTTAAGGTAGCATCTTTTCCTGCTTTAGCACTCTTTGATTCTGGGGCTTCACATTATTTCCTATTCCGACAATTTGTGGACAAAAATGCAATACCAGTTGACTCCTTCATTGTTAGTTGGAATATTCATACAGGGGGTGGTGTGATTAGGAGTACTTCAGGGCTCCGTTGTTGTCCAGTGGAAATTTGTGGTCGGGAGTTATATGCTGACTTCCTGGTAATTGAGATGCCTACCTTTGACGCAGTGTTTGGGATGGATTGGCTAGCGATGTTTTGTGCCACTATTGATTGCAAACTAAGGAGGGTAGTCTTCTGATCGCTCCGGGACGTAACCCTAAAGAACGGTTGTAGTTTTACCGCAAGTGCACGGTGTAGCAGCGAGCGGGATATCGAACACAGGGAGGACGAATGACCATGCTTGTTCCAATCACCCTGGCTATTCAAGAAGAAAGATTTGCCTTTGGCGATCCTGTCACAATCGTCAGACAAAGTGCGGAAATATCGAATCAAATAAAGATCGTCTAGGGAATGGGGAATCCCCGCTACTCACCGTATCTCATAAATGTGGTTCGTCGGTTTCAAAATTGCAAGATTGAGATTTTGGATGGACTAGTTGCAACTGAATGTAGAACCAAGCTCACGCTCTCGCGCTGTTGCCGGTCTATAGCTATCCTAGGTTTGGGTCCAATCTCTTGCAAACCCTAGCCTAGGAAAGCTAGCATTAGGGTCAACATCATCGTCCAATCGCGCACCGAGCCCAATCTCTTGCAAACTCGGCTCGCGATCTAGATTGGGATAGTTCCTACCCGTCCAATCTCTTGCAAACAGGTATTGGCACGGAATTGCAACCGGAAACCCTAGTATCGGTCCAATCTCTTGCAAACCGATACTACGGAAATTCGATTCCAACCCAATTCGGATTTCTAGGGTTTCCTATCGAATCGGGATCCAATCTCTTGCAAATCCCGATCGGTATGAACTCCTAGCTAACCGTAGTAAATTGATCCCAATCTAATCCCTAGATATCGATTCTAGCAAAATTTCTACTAATTCATCACAAATATGAAGTTGGGCTTGTAGGGTTCATCCCCACGCCCCAAGACGTGGCGACTACTCACAATTCATAGCAAGATCACAAAAATAATCAATGAAATAAGCAATAGAATTCATCATAATATTGAGATGTGCAATAAAAATAGAATTTTTGGGGAAGAGAAAGACAAACCAATGGAGTTCTTCAATTAATCCAACAAAAATCAAACTTTGCCTCCTCTCCAATCTCAAGAATAAAACTAAAAACCTAATCTAAAAAGCTGCAAAAAATCTAAGGAGAAGCTCTCCAAAACTAGGGTAAAACCCCGAAGTAAATACCCCCCAAAATCGTCCAAAAACTGTGACCAAAATACCCCTGCGCAGCCTGTTTTCCGCAATTTTCGCTACATGCAGCGCGTCGCACTCGGCCGAGTGACAAAAGTCGCTCGGCCGAGTGAGAAACCCTGTAATTTTCCAGTAAGTCGGGGCCTTCAGGGGTCTCTACTTCGGGGGCGGCTCGGCCGAGTGAGTTTTCGTCACTCGGCCGATGGCTTCATTGTACTCGAGCGGACGGGATTCTCCACTCGGCCGAGTGGGTCTTCTGAAGCTCAGGCAGCCGAAAAACAGAAACTTGGAGATTTTTGAAGGGCTTCGTCTGGGCGCCACTCGGGCGGACGTGGTCTCTTCACTCGGCCGATGTGGTCTCCGTCGCTCGGCCGAGTGCACATAGGAATCGTGTCTGATCTGGTCGGCCGAGCGGTGTCTCACTGGTCGGCCGAGTGGGTCCTCCACTCGGCCGAGTGGGACACTAAACAGGCCCAATCTGCTTATTTTGGCCTCCTCGTCGCTCCTGCGACGTCCGTTCTTCTTCCGCTCCTCTCCAACAGCAAAATACCCCTCGGGGAGGTCGTTGGTGACCCTCTGGAGTAAGCGCATCTCGAGATCACTCCAAATCGCGCCAAATCACCTGAAATGCGACAAAAACAACAAATCGTGAAAAGCATCGCAATATCGTCGATATATCGTGAAAAACGTGATTTGGGCGATCTAAATGGCATGCAAAAATGCGGGGAAAAAGGTGTAAAATAAGGAGTGATCAAAATCCCCCAAGCTTGCCTCTTACTCGTCCTCGAGGAAGATAAGTAAATGGCTAACCCGGTGGAATTGGAAAACGAAAATGGCGAAAAATGAAAAATGAAAAACGGAGAAGAATGGAAAACGAAATGAAAATAAAGAAGAGAGAAAGAAGCGAAGAGGTAAGCTACTAGATCATTTTCTCAGGACGGGGGTTTCACTTACTCATATAGCATACACCGAGTGAAAAACTCATGTCAAAAGATTTTATTTTGATATCATAGTATAATAGTGCAAATAGAAATGGAAAACCCACGAACAACGATATAATCATGAAAAACGGAATAATTTTAAAATTAGCATCGTCTGAATCATTTAAAGCGGTATACAAATCACAGATCACACACTTTTCAATTGAATGCTTTCTATCAGGAGTATAAGAGTATCACACAATAGATTAGAGAGAGAATAGAAAAGTATGGATTTCATGAAATGAACGCTAGGCTTAGATTTCTGGATTTCGTAAAGCTAGAAATAATCTCACTGAGTATAGAATATTACTTAGCCTAGGTTGTCGTGCAACGTCAAGTAGTCACTCTCTCACACATCAATGGATCCCCTCCCCCAAGCTTATCTATAAGCGTGGTGACATAAAAAATATTCACATCCCCATTTTTGTATAGCTCCAAAGGTAATAAGAAGAAAGAAGAAAGAAAGAAAGTGAGATGGGATCTTTTATTGAGGATTTGTCCTCTTTTCTCTTTTTTTAAGCAATATAGCATATATACACAACGATCCCAACTCGAAGAGAGATAATGATGTACAAGAATGTTTTTCTCTCTCTTTTTTTAGAGAATAAGAGATTTGGAGCTAGGAATTAGTAGCGGGGGAAATGCCATAAAATAGAATCGCTAAGGGGAGATTCACCAATGATTTTAAAAGTAGAGAAATGATGTTCAAGATTTGTGGAGAAAGAAATAGATATAACTCTCGGTTCACTCTATAAGACATGCACGACAACTTCAGCAGGGTAATCTAATCTACTCAGTTTCGATCACAAAAAAGCTAACTAATCCAGATTTATCATAGCTAACATCATTCAATCATCCTGAAGTGAAGTGTACAATTCATGCATATAGAAGTGATATAGGAAAAAGAAATCAGTACTCCAGATATAAGCATTCAATGCGTGAATCTTGGTGTGTTTTCTGTGATAGCATACATATGAATATTCAGACTCAGCTAATAATAGAATTTCATCCAATTTCATGTGGCAAAAGTGTGGGTTACTATCTCTAGATGCAAGGCAAGTCATAGCATATGATATCAGAAATAAAGTCTAAGTCATGACAAATATAGCATGCATATAGAGTAAGCTAAATCCAACGTCATCATCATCATAGAAAAGTCATCTCTAGCATGAGATGAAAAAGAAATAAAGATAAAGGAAAAAAAAGAACTATTTACAATGCGGCACACAGAAAAAATAAGAAAAACGTGATGCATGGCAAAATAAAAGAAAAATGATGAAAAATAAGGGCAAAAGCGAAGAATGGTGTGAAAACTCACTCCCCCAAGCTAAATGGCACAGTGTCCTCAATGTGCAAAGTGTGGCACACTGAGAGATAAGAAATGTGAGGGGCAAGTGAGGGGGCATGCATGAAAAGAAAAAAAAAGAATGTAAAAAGATAAAAATAAAGAAATGAAAAATATGATGCGGACATGATGCATGCAAAGATAGGAGTGATACAGATATATATGTGGCACCAAAACTCTCCCTCTCTCCCAAAAATATATATAAGGATACGATCAAAATGAGTCTGTCTAAAATAAGTGAGGGGAGGGGGGGTGGACAAAAAGGCATCAGGACCCAGCAGAAACGGGCAGCACAACGGCAAAAAGAAACGACGGCATCAAGGGTGCCTAAGAAGGTGGTGCTGCATCCGTCCTGAGGCGGAGGTCGTGGTGGTGGCTGGACATGCTGCTGAGCGGGGGTGGGTGTGGAAGTGGTAGCAGGCTGAGTGTGTGTGGGAGTGTGGGTGGGAACCTGCTGGGTGGGTGGGGGTACGCGTGGGAGACGCTCCAGAACCTGGGTAAGACAATAGTGAATCTGCGGGAGCAGCTCGAAGCGGCCAGCCATCGCAGAGACGGTGGAGGACAGGGTCCTAAGGTCGCCTCTGAGGCCACTCACCGCCCCCTCTAGAGCACGAATGCTCTGAAGTACAGTGTCAGGGGGAGGTGGTGCAGAGGGACGCACCGGGCGGGGCTGTGCAGGGCGTGGCTGGCGTACTCGGGTCGTGTAGGTGACTGGCTCAGCGGGGAAGGGAACAAAAGGTGCTGCACTCGCAAATGTGGGCCTGGCCTCAGTGCGAGGCCGGGGCACAGACTGGTGAGAAGTGGAGGCAGCAGCAGCGAAAGAAGAGTGCAAAAGTGGTAGCGAGGCGGCCAGAGAGGTCGGTGGCACAGAAGTGTGGACAGACGCCACGACACTCTCAGAGAATACAGCAGAGGTGGAGACAGAGGTGACTACCGCTGGGGTGGAAGTGTGTGGTCCGAAAGGTGCAACCCCAGCGGAGACCATGCTAGCCATGGTCTCCACGACCGCGGCAAACGAGGGCTCTCCACTCTCAACAAAGGTCGGTGGGCGCTCGGGGAGTGCGGAGCAAAGAGGCTCGACGGACAGAGGGCCGGTGGTGGCAGTGGGAGTGGTGGTGGCAGCCTCGGAAGCAGTGGGGGTGGTCTCAGCTAAGGTACTCCCGACACTGACAGAGGTGTCAGGAGCAGCGGAAACATCAGGTATGGGCTGAGGGGCCACAGGGTCAACAGGCTCGGCGGCAGGCTCGGCAGGGGCAACAGGGTCTACAGGGGCAGCGTGGGCCTGCTCGGCCTCCTCGGCCTCGAGCACGTAAGCAGCGGGGATGAGAACATCCATCGCAGGGAGCCAGTCGACGTGGGCTGGTGCAATCTGGGTCCGAGCTGGGCTCGGAAGAATCATGTAATCGGCACCGTAAGGGCCGTGCAACCAGACCCAGTGACGCTCACCGTGCGGACGAAGCATCTTCATCCGGGCCATAACATCGATCGACAAAGAAGTGGGGCCCGACACTCGTCGCAGGTCGTCGGGGAAATCCTCGCCGGTCATAAGAGCAAGCAAGGTGATCAGGCCGCCGCAGCATATCGGTGAGCGAGCGCCCATCGATATGATGATGCGGTCTAAAAACCATGCCGCGATATCGATCACGACGGCGGGGACAAGCTCATCGCCATCCCTAGATAGAGCTCTGGGACGTGTCATCGCATAGAGCATGTAGAGCTCTGGCGTAGACATCGTGCCTGGCTCATATCTGGCCAAAAAGGTCGTCGCCATAAGGCGCTGAGCAATACGGAGGCAGGGATGGACAATGGCCGAGGCCTTGGCTCTACTAGGGTCAAAGGCAGCGTGAAGACCCGTAATCCGGGCCCAGAAGGCACCGACGTTGAAGGAAGGTGGGGGGATATGGGTGGGGCCGTAACCGCGATCGGCTCCGGGGACAGCGGGCCACGAGAAAAACGCTCTCATCATATCGAGAGTGACTTGGCACTCTCGATCCATGAACCGAAACGAGCATCCCTCGTCGGTCCGGGCGATCGAACTCAGAACCTCAAGTGTCGGGCGGGTGAACGTGTCCGCAGACACCTAGAAGAAATCTCGCTAGCCCACGTTGTCGTACAACGTGAGCATCCCCTCTAGTACCCCCAGGCGTCCTAGGTCAGCGAGGTGTGCAAACCTGGAGGGTACGATCGAGCGCTGGGAGATACGGTCGAAGACGGCGCGGTGTGCGTCGTCTCGGAACGTAATCCTGAGCGGCCCGACCAGTGGAGCCGGAGGTGGTGGCTGTGGAGCGGCAGGGAGAGGCTGTGCGGGCTGTGCGGGCGCTGCAGTCTGTGCGGGGTGTGCGGGGCCTGCAGGCTGTGCTGGGTGGACGGCGTGTGTGGGAGAAGGAGGAGGAGAGCCTTCCACCTCGTGGGAGGGGCCGACATCATCCGACCGCTTCCGCTTGGCGGAAGGTCTCCTCGTCCGCGGCCGTGTTCGGGGCGGCATATCGGCCCCGAGCGCGCGCCAAAAAAGTGTAAAAAGTGCGGCGTGTGCAAAATAAAGGAAAGAGTGTACCCTGACACGCCGCGAGTGCTAAGCAATGGAAGACAGCACCTCCGCGAAGCCCGAATCAGTCCCAAGAAGCTCCCCTGGGCTCCCCTAAGCTCCCAAAAACAACCTGTGCGTGAAATGGAGATATCAGCGGGTAATATTCAAAACGTATGGAGCATTAGGGGTATAACAGATAAATATAGAAATTGATTTGGGTTAGGGGTTCGTTAAGCACATGGATCCTCGAAAAATACACAAAAAGAGGCGAAAAAGGCGAAATAGGGGGTACCGGAGGCGATCGGAGCGGCGGCCGCCGGCGGCGACTCGGGCGAGGCGTCGGCGGGTGCTCGGTCGGCGGTGGCGGGCCGAGCGGCGGTGCGAGGTGGCCGGTCGGGTGAGTGGGGGCGCGAGCGAGGGGAGTCGGGCGAGGGGAGCTGAAGAGTCGGGGTGCGATTGGGTTTTGCGTTTCGAAAATCGCGCCCCCCTCGGCCCTTATATAATAAAAGTTACGACTCGGCCGAGTGACGTGGTCACTCGGCCGAGCGAGGTCAATGGAAATTTCCTCCTCGCCTACGCTTCGGCCGAGTGGCCTTACCAGCCTCGGCCGAGTGGAGTAAGTCCATTCGGCCGAGTGGCTCAAGCTACTCGGCATGACTCGCCCTAGGAGCGTATCCGTTTTACCCGGTCGAGTGGGAATATATACTCGGCCGAGTAGCAGTTATATTGAAATCAGGAAAATAAACAGAGAGTTAGGTACAGCAGACTTCCCTCGTTCGTGAGCGGCTCGGCCGGACGAACTTCTGTACTCGGCCGAGTGACTAGTATGCTCGGCCGAGTGAGCCTTGTGTTCTGCTGTTTGTCTTCGTTTGGGCTCTAAACTCCGTCTTTCTTCCTCCAGTCGATTCCATCTTCCTCCTAAGCGTCGAGCGCCTTCTTGGGGCGCTCCTCGTCGTCGCGTTCATCCTCCTCATGATGGATCTACCTATCTCCTCTCCTGTCAAGAAAAATAGGACCCGTTATCACAAAATTTTTGGGCGAACGACTCAAAACACTAAAAATTTCTAAAACGAAAATAAAGAAAAAGTAAAAATAAAGCAAAAACCGTCGGGTTGCCTCCCGACAAGCGCTCGTTTAAGGTCGTGAGCTCGACCCCCTATAATTTTCAATCAATGTGGGATGTTTGGTGCATATGAGATGCACCCATCAAACTTTCCGGGGAGCGCGCTTGGATTTGGACGTGGCGGCGTGTTCTCCCTCGGTGGTCTCCCATCTTGAATAGTGTTGGGGGGAGGCTCCCCAAGCTAGCATTTGCTCCGGTCAACGGCTTCACCGGTGATGCCAATTTCCGTACCGGAGGAGCTTTCTTTGGAGACTTTAATTTCGAGATCTTACAGAGCTCTCGAATCCTTGCGACATCAGCGTCACCTTCATCATCTTCAGCGGAGAGGTCGGGGGAATCATCTTTCTTCTCATTTTGGCCTAAATCCGGGCCTTCCTCGAAATCTTCATCGAATAGAGCGCCAATAGAGTGGGGGATCGCCTCCTCAATTACCTCATCAAGGAGGTCCATGTAATCAAGCTCCTCGTGGTAAGGCATGTGCTTCATAGCCTTAGGAATGTGAAGCTCCACCTCGATGTTGCCGACGTTTAAAGTTAGTGTACCTTCGCGCATGTCGACGATGACTCCGTCGGTGGCGAGGAATGGGCGTCCAAGTATCAACGAATTATCTCCCTCCTCCTTAACGTCCATGATCACGAAGTCACATAGCAAGCATATTCCCCCCGGGACTTGTAGCGGGATGTCTTCGGCGATCCCCACCGGCCTTGTTATCCGTCCATCGGCTAATTGAATGCGCATGTCGGTGGGTTTCAACTTTGTCCCGGTGTTTAGCCTTAAGAACATGGAGAGAGGCATGAGGCTCACACTAGCCCCTAGATCAACCAACGCCTTTTGAAGAGGAACGCCGCCCAAGGTGCAAGGAATCCGAAAACTCCCCGGATCTTTAAATTTTGCCGGCTCCTTCTCTCTCTTGGTGAACCAAGAGCCCTCCTCGGCTAGCATGATCTTCTCCTTCCTCTTTCTCCCCGAAATCAAGTCCTTTAAGAATTTAGCATATGTGGGGATCTCCACGATGGCATCGAGGAAGGGAATATTGAGGCTAACTCCTCTTAGATACTCGAGAAACTTCGCTAGCCTTTTCTCCATTTTCGCTCTAGCAAGCCTTTGGGGGAATGGGACCGGTGGCATGAAGCGCCTCTCCTCGATCAATTGCTCCGCTCTAGATTTCTCCTTTTCTTGTGGCTCCTTCTCCTTATCAACTTCAACCACCGGCTCAATCGGCTCCAAACTTTCCTCCACGGGTTCCTCAGTAGGAATCATGGCGGGGGTGGTATCCTTTCCGCCTCTAGTGGTAACGGCAACTACGGCATTGATGTGGCCGGTGTTGCCCCGTGGGTTTTGCTCGGGTTGCGCCGGCAATCGTTGAGTGTTCCGATTGAGCAACGCCAATTGCTCCGATATTTGAGCCACAACGGTATTAAGAGAGTCTTGCCCCGCCTTCAAGCTAGCATTGACCTTATTTTGCTCGACCATAAACGCCTCCACCCTAGCTTCGAAGTCGGATCGTTGTTGAGCTTGTGGAGGGTTTTGATTTTGATTCCTCCACCCTTGATTGTATCCGGGCGGCCTATATGGTGGAACTTGTTGCTTCGGTTGAAAATTTTGTTGAGTAGGCCCCCTCGGTGGATAGTGTTGTTGTTGGGGTGGTAGTGGTGGTCGGGCTTGTTGAGGTGGCGGTTGTGGCGGGTTCAAAGCTCCTTCATTGTTGGCGTAAGAGAATTCGGGATGATTTCTTGCAGCCGGATTGGCCCAATATCCTTGGTTCCCCGCGACATATTGTACTTGCTCCAAGGCTCCTTCTCCTTGCTCTCCTCCCACATACATGGCTTGAGATTGGTCTTGCCAATCACACATTTGGTTGGTCGGTGCGGAGGTGGAAGGGGCTCCTTGGGGCTCCGTGATAAACTTCTACAATCTCTCCACTACCTTGTGGAGAGAATCAAACTTGCTTGTAAGCTCCGCTAAGGCCTTCGCTTCATAGATACTAGTCGGCTTTAAGGAGGACGTAGAGTGTCCTCGCTCATCGCCCCATTGTTGATTGTTTGAGGCCATCTCCTCAATTAGGGCCGTAGCTTCCTCGGGAGTCTTTGACAAGATGGCACCATTCGCCGCGGCATCAATAATTTGTTTGGTCCCCGGTTGGAGACCATTGTAGAAGCTATGCACTAGCTCCCAATCTTCTATACTATGGTGCGGGCATTGATGCTGCAGATCCTTAAAACGCTCCCAAGCCTCATAGAGCGTCTCTTGGGGTCCTTGCTTGAAGGACATAAGAGCGCTCCGAATCTTCACCGTCTTGGAGGGCGGATAGAACTTGTCAATGAATGCACTCGCCAACTCGTCCCAAGTGGTGAAGACACCCTCAGCTTGCGTCCTCAACCAGTATAGTGCCTTGTCCTTTAGCGTGAAAGGGAAGAGACGCAGTCTGATGGCATCGATGGAGACCCCCGGCATCTGGAATGTGGCGCACTTCGACAAGAACAATTGGATGTGGTAGTGGGGATTTTCATGGGCATTCCCATGAAATGGATCCTGCTGCATCAGAACCACTAGTCCAGTCTTTAGCTCGAAGCTCTTGTCAGCCGCCAACCCCGGCATGGCAATGGATGAGGTAGTAGAAGAGGTCTTAGGCCGAAGCCTATCTCGAATAGAAATTATCCTCGCCATCCTTGCCGCCAATTGTTCAGCAGTTTCCGGGTTGGTCATAAACCGCCCTTCCGGATTTTGTATCCTTTCCGCTCTAAGTCTCCGCGCGGTACGTTCGATCTCCGGATCAAACAATATAGCTTCAGGGTCCGCCGTAGATCTCGTGTACATGCACAGGGAAAACAGAGTTTCAAAGAGATGATTAGTACCGTGGAAGGGTTAGGTAAAAATAAAAAAAATGGAAATAATAATGATAATGATAAAAAATAAAAAAAAGGAAGTAGCTAGGGGTGGTAAGATCAAACGCAATCGCCTCCCCGGCAACGGCGCCAAAAACTTGATCGCTCCGGGACGTAACCCTAAAGAACGGTTGTAGTTTTACCGCAAGTGCACGGTGTAGCAGCGAGCGGGATATCGAACACAGGGAGGACGAATGACCGTGCTTGTTCCAATCACCCTGGCTATTCAAGAAGAAAGATTTGCCTTTGGCGATCCTGTCACAATCGTCAGACAAAGTGCGGAAATATCGAATCAAATAAAGATCGTCTAGGGAATGGGGAATCCCCGCTACTCACCGTATCTCATAAATGTGGTTCGTCGGTTTCAAAATTGCAAGATTGAGATTTTGGATGGACTAGTTGCAACTGAATGTAGAACCAAGCTCACGCTCTCGCGCTGTTGCCGGTCTATAGCTATCCTAGGTTTGGGTCCAATCTCTTGCAAACCCTAGCCTAGGAAAGCTAGCATTAGGGTCAACATCATCGTCCAATCGCGCACCGAGCCCAATCTCTTGCAAACTCGGCTCGCGATCTAGATTGGGATAGTTCCTACCCGTCCAATCTCTTGCAAACGGGTATTGGCACGGAATTGCAACCGGAAACCCTAGTATCGGTCCAATCTCTTGCAAACCGATACTACGGAAATTCGATTCCAACCCAATTCGGATTTCTAGGGTTTCCTATCGAATCGGGATCCAATCTCTTGCAAATCCCGATCGGTATGAACTCCTAGCTAACCGTAGTAAATTGATCCCAATCTAATCCCTAGATATCGATTCTAGCAAAATTTCTACTAATTCATCACAAATATGAAGTTGGGCTTGTAGGGTTCATCCCCACGCCCCAAGACGTGGCGACTACTCACAATTCATAGCAAGATCACAAAAATAATCAATGAAATAAGCAATAGAATTCATCACAATATTGAGATGTGCAATAAAAATAGAATTTTTGGGGAAGAGAAAGATAAACCAATGGAGTTCTTCAATTAATCCAACAAAAATCAAACTTTGCCTCCTCTCCAATCTCAAGAATAAAACTAAAAACCTAATCTAAAAAGCTGCAAAAAAATCTAAGGAGAAGCTCTCCAAAACTAGGGTAAAACCCCGAAGTAAATACCCCCCAAAATCGTCCAAAAACTGTGACCAAAATACCCCTGCGCAGCCTGTTTTCCGCAATTTTCGCTACATGCAGCGCGTCGCACTCGGCCGAGTGACAAAAGTCGCTCGGCCGAGTGAGAAACCCTGTAATTTTCCAGTAAGTCGGGGCCTTCAGGGGTCTCTACTTCGGGGGCGGCTCGGCCGAGTGAGTTGTCGTCACTCGGCCGATGGCTTCATTGTACTCGGGCGGACGGGATTCTCCACTCGGCCGAGTGGGTCTTTTGAAGCTCAGGCAGCCGAAAAACAGAAACTTGGAGATTTTTGAAGGGCTTCGTCTGGGCGCCACTCGGGTGGACGTGGTCTCTTCACTCGGCCGATGTGGTCTCCGTCGCTCGGCCGAGTGCACATAGGAATCGTGTCTGATCTGGTCGGCCGAGCGGTGTCTCGCTGGTCGGCCGAGTGGGACACTAAACATGCCCAATCTGCTTATTTTGGCCTCCTCGTCGCTCCTGCGACGTCTGTTCTTCTTCCGCTCCTCTCCAACAGCAAAATACCCCTCGGGGAGGTCGTCGGTGAACCTCTGGAGTAAGCGCATCTCGAGATCACTCCAAATCGCGCCAAATCACCTGAAATGCGACAAAAACAACAAATCGTGAAAAGCATCGCAATATCGTCGATATATCGTGAAAAACGTGATTTGGGCGATCTAAATGGCATGCAAAAATGCGGGAAAAAAGGTGTAAAATAAGGAGTGATCATCTTCCATATTCCTGACCATCCAGAGTTTGAGTTCAAAAGTGGTAGTTGCACATTAGAACCTATAAGATTCAGAGCAACACCAGTGGAAACAGAAGTGTTGGCGATGGCCATGGAGGCAGAGCCAGTCTTACCTAGGGTTGTGCGTGACTTTTTCGATGTTTTTCCTGATGACATATATGGACTTCCTCCTGATCGATCATTGGAGTTCACCATTGATTTGGTACCAGGCACGCAACCCATTGCGAATGCCCCTTATCGGATGGCACCACCTGAGTTGGCTGAGCTTCGTAATCAGCTGAAGGACCTATCAGAGCGGGGGCTGATACAGCCAAGCGTGTCACCTTGGGGAGCACAAGTGCTTTTGGTAAATAAGAAAGATGGGTCCCGGAGGATGTGTATTGATTACAGGGAATTGAACAAAGTGACTATAAAGGACAAGTACCCACTCCCTCGCATCGATGACCTCTTTGATCAGCTTGGTGGATCTCGAGTCTACTCAAAGTTGGACTTGCGGAGTGGTTATCATCAGATAAAAGTTCGAGGGTTTGATGTTCCGAAGACAGCCTCTCGAACCTGATATGGACATTATGAGTTTCTGGTGATGCCCTTCGGTGTGACTAATGCTCCAGCTACCTTCATGAGGCTAATGAATCAGGTATTCTTTGATTATTTGGACAAGTTCGTGGTAGTCTTTATTGATGATATCCTGATATATTCCAAGGATGAGGAAGAGCATGCAGAGCACCTAAGGATTGTTCTAGAGACCTTGAGGCAACACCAGTTATATGCTAAGTATAGTAAGTGCCAGTTTAGCTGTCTAAAGTGGCTTTTCTGGGGCACATAGTTTCAGGAGAAGGCATATCAGTTGATCCAGAAAAGGTGGCTGCAGTGGAGAGGTGGCCTGTTCCTAGATCGGTTTCAGAGATTCGAAGTTTCTTGGGATTGGCTGGCTATTACAGGAAGTTCATCAAGGATTTCTCCAAGATCGCTGCACCACTTACTCATATGACAAAGTAGGATGTTGCTTATGTCTGGTCTGAGGAGTGTCAGCATACATTTGAGGAATTGAAGAGAAGGTTGACTATTGCGCCAGTTCTGACGATTCCAGATCATTCTGGAGGATTTGAGATTTTCTGTGATGCCTCTGGCAACGGGCTTGGATGTGTCCTACATCAGCATGGACGTGTGGTAGCTTATGCCTCTAGACTTCTGAGGGTGCATGAGCTAAACTACCCTACATATGACTTAGAGCTGGCAGCCGTGATTTTTGCCCTAAAGCTGTGGAGACACTATTTGCTAGGGGAGCATGTCAAGGTGTACACCGACCACAAGAGTTTGAAGTATGTGTTCACCCACAAGGAGCTCAATATGAGACAACGTCGGTGGCTCGAGCTGATGGCAGAATATGACATCGATCTCCAGTATCACCCTGGAAAGATGAACGTGGTCCCTGATGCACTCAGTAGATATCCTGATGTGATGATATTGACCTCTCAGCCTCAGCTCCAGTGGGCACTGCGACAAATGGAGGTAGAGGTTGTTCTTCCAGGTGTTAAAGCAACCATGTTGAGTTTGCAAGTCCAGTCCGATCTGGTGGACCGGATCAAGGCCGCACAGTCAGGAGATGAAAAGCTAAAGAGGTAACGAGGACAGGTAGAGGCCGGACTTCGAACCGCCTTTCACATTCATGAAGATGGCTCTCTTAGATTTGAGACTCGGCTATGTGTGCCGGCTGGTGTTATCCGAGAGGAATTGCTTAAGGAGGCCCATAGATCCCCTTATTCCATTCATCTAGGTGGGAAAAAGATGTATCGCGACCTGCGACAACATTATTGGTGGCATGGGATGAAGCGCAGTATAGCCAGAAGTGTGGCCTCGTATTTGGTCTGTCAGCAGGTGAAGGCCGAACACCAAAGAGTTGCAGGTCTGTTGCAACCTCTCCCCATTCCTGAATGGAAATGGCAACATGTGACGATGGATTTTGTGACTGGGCTACCCCGTACACCCAAGGGAAATGACGCAATTTGGGTAATAGTTGATCTTGACCAAATCTGCACATTTCATACCCTTTCGGGTTGGACAGTCTACGGAGCATTTAGCTCGAAGATACATGGAGGTAAAGCCCCTTCATTACCCTTACATCCTCTATACTTGGTAGTGTGAGGTGTTTGACACAATTTACCTTGCAGGAGATCGTGAGGCTTCACAGAGTTCCCTTTTGTATTATCTCTGATCGGGACACCAGATTCACCTCACATTTTTGGAGAAGTTTGCAGACTAGTTTGGGGACTCACCTCAAGTTTAGTACCGCCTATCATCCTCAGACAGATGGACAGTCCGAGCGAGTTATTCAGATTCTCGAAGACATGTTGAGAGCTTGCATGCTGGACTTTAAAGGATCTTGGGAAGATCACTTGCACTTGGTGGAGTTTGCCTACAACAATAGTTACCAGGCAAGTATTGGAATGGCACCGTTTGCTGCTCTCTATGGAAGGAAGTACAGATCGCCTCTAACCTGGGACGATGTTGGGGACCGTGAAGTCTTAGGACCCGATCTGGTGGTGGAAGAATCGATGTGATTTGGACAGTCAGGGAGAATCTCCGTATCGCTCAGGATCGCTACAAACATTGGGCAGATACAAAGAGGCGTCCATTGGAATTTCAGCCGGGTGATTATGTGTTCTTGAAGATCTCCCCGATGCGTGGCACGATTCGATTTGGTAGACGAGGAAAGTGTTGAGTATTGGACTCCCCGTATTTGGTTTTGGATGATGAGCAAACATAAATAAATCGTGTACTAACAATTTATGAGCGCAGTTATGGAGATCGTCGCCAAATTCACGAGAACACTCAAAGCGACATCTTAAGACTTCTCAAAGCTCGTATTCAATGCCTAAAGCTTCGTTGAAGCTTTTGGACCTTTTTGGAAGTCATGAAGATTTGATCGAAGCTTTCGAAGACCGTTTCTTAAGGTTTTATTCATAGTCTTTTTGCTTCGATTTATAGAATGTTAAGCCTTGAGTAATTCTTACATGTCTATCTTCATATCGCTCATATCTTAGAGCTAGGATTATCTTAGAAGCCATTAGAAACTTTCCCGAAGCATATCGCTTCTTCCCTCGGCTTCTAGTGCATCTTAGTTGGTTCAAGTAGAGTCACCAACCGACTAGATGATGATCTAGTCGGTCGGCAACTTTACTTGAACCGACTAGATGTCCTAACTCATTTCAGCTCAGCCATGTCGATCAATTAGTCGGTCAAAGAAGGTTCACCGACTGACTAGATGACGATCTAGTCGGTTAGGAATCCTTCTCAGACCGACTAGTTGAGCTTGCCTCTGTACAGCCTGAGTTACTGTTT
Source organism: Scilla litardierei (assembly GCA_030789695.1). Classification (NCBI taxonomy): domain Eukaryota; kingdom Viridiplantae; phylum Streptophyta; class Magnoliopsida; order Asparagales; family Asparagaceae; genus Scilla; species Scilla litardierei. The sequence continues at coordinate 302,058,003 of CM061133.1, read as the reverse complement.
ACAGTTAGTCGGTCCAAGAACATTCATCGACCGACTAGTTGTGAAACTAGTCGGTCAGCATTTGTTCTTAGACCGACTAGTGTAACTTGTATTCAACTTCGTGCATTTCACTCTTAGTCGGTCAAAGAACACTCACCGACCGACTAGTTGGCAAACTAGTCGGTTGGAAAGTCTTCTTAGACCGACTAGTTGTCATCACCTGTACTTCGACCTTTTGGCTGTTCAACCATTAGTCGGTCTACGTTATATCACCGACCAACTAGTTGATGAACTAGTCGGTCAGTGATCCTTCTTTGACCGACTAGTCTGGTTCAGAAAAGAGCCGTTGGGATCTTTTTGAACTCGTTTTTCCTTACCCCTATAAATAGAATCCTGATTCATTTCTTGAAGGGGTTAAGCAACATATTGGAGATATTTTCAGATCAAAAGAGAAGAGCTATCAACTCTATTTCCAAGCTCTCTCTTCTCACAAGAATCTCTCCCTCAAGTTCTTGAGTCCTATATCCTCAAGAGAGATTCTCTCCATTGTGAGCCATTCAAGCTAGAAGCTTGATTCTAGGTCACCATCTCCACCCTAGGCTTCCATTGCTGGTCATCTTCTTGAAGCTAGGGTTTGGTGACTCTTCCTCCATCAAAATCCTCTTTGCCCTAATTTGGTAAGAAATCTCAAGGCATAGGTATTTTGTTGGTAAGCATTTCATTTCAGTTATATTTGAATTGTATACTCTCGGTTGTGAGAGGTTTTGCGTGATCCCGGGTTGTGGGATTCACGGTCATCGATTGTAGGTCGTTTGCACTTGTGAGGTTTTCGCAAGTGGTCATATTGGAAATCTTGAGTTAGGGTTTCTAACTCAAGTATCCGGAGGGGATCCGGGTGGTTGGGACGTAGGATCACCGGGAACAAGTCGGGAAGACTTGGGTGGATCCGAACCCATTAAACCATTGTGTTTGCGTTTGCTTTATTCTTCTTGATTGTAGTTATTCTGCATCGTTGTTTGTTAATTGTACGATAATTAGGAATAACACTCCTTATTATTTAAAAGTACTATTCACCCCCCCTCTAGTACATGTGCAGTAGCTTCCCAGGGCACTACAATTGGTATCAGAGCCAAGGTTAAAGCTACAAGTTCAAAGCTATGACGAACAATGACTACAACGTCTTCAAGAACCGCGATGGAGCTTCTTCAGTTATGGAAGGTCTATCCTCCGTCAGGCCTCCACACTTCAACGGTACCAACTACGGGTACTGGAAATGCCGGATGCAAATTTTCCTCCGGAGCGCTTCACTATGGAGAGCCACCATGACGGAGTATGTCGAGCCTTCCGAAGAAAATTTTGCGAAGTGGACTCCCGCGGAGGTCGCCGCGGAAGTAGCCAATGCCAAGGCAATGAATGCCTTGAATTGTGCGTTGGAGCCCGAGGACTTCAACAAGATATGCACATGTAAGAGTGCATATCAAATATGGAACCAACTCCTCATATTGCACGAAGGATCGAGTACGGTAAAAGATTCTAAACTCGTCGTTGCTAATAAAGAATTTGAGTTGTTTCATATGGAGCAGGGCGAAACCATGAAGGAATATTACGCTCGCTTCGTGGATATATCAAACGACTTGGAAGCTCTTGGGAAGGTCTATACCCAAAAGGAGAAAGTCGCGAAGATTATCGACGGTCTTCCATCATGTTGGGAAAAGCGTACCTTCGCCATCGAGGAAGGTAATGACATGAATAAATATACCGTCGTACAACTAATGGGTACCTTGTTGTCTTACGAGGTACGCAAGGATAGTAAGATCCGAATGAAGGAAAAGATGAAAGCGTACTTGAAGCAAGATGAGCCAAAGAGAAAGGCGATTGCCTTCAAGGCAGCTCCATCTACCGATGATGAAGAATCAGAAGACGAATTGGACATGGAATCCATTGCCCGTATGGCAAGGAAGTTCGACCGATTCCTCCGAGAAGGTATATCTTTGAATAAATCTAAAGTTAGTTCGACTAATGTTTCTACTCCCGTGTGTTATAAATGCAATAAGCCAGGACACATCAAACCGGATTGTCCTCTCTACAAACACAAGGAGAAGGAGAAAGCATCGAAGTACGACAAGTCGAGAAAGTACAAGAAAGGACTTGTTGGCACATTCACCGACTCCGAAGAGGATTCCTCAAGTGGAGAGTCGGATGATGGAAGAGTGGAGAAAGCAAAACTTTGCTTCATGGCTAATGAGGCAAAAGATCGAAAGTCCTCCTTTGATGATAGCGAGGATGAAAGCGAGGATGGTAGCGAGGATGAAAGCGGAGAACCTACTATTGATGAAATGAGGTTAGCAAACCAAGAAATTTGGTCTAAATTTACTAAATTAGTAGATAGATATAATAAGACCAAAGATGAACTTGTTAGCCTCCAAACCTCTCCTAAGTCTACCATCACCAACAATGACACCATTGTTGAGACACTCGCCAATGAGAAAGCAAGTTTGCTTACTCATAATGGCTTGTTGAGAAATGAGGTGAAGAACCTCAAATCTCAACTTGAGCATGTTCATTTTGAGAAATCGGATGAACACAAGATGGCGGATTTGACGTCTCAAAACTCAACCTTGTGTTTTGAGAATAAGAATCTCAAATCTCGTGTTTATGCACTCACATCGTAAGTATCCACTTTGGATGCTTCGATGCATTCTCTCAAAGAGAAGTATGAGTGCACGTTAGGCCGTATCAATGATTTCAATAGAGGTAAGGGCCATTTGGATAATATCCTAAATGACTTACTTCCGGCCAAACACCACATTGGCTTGGGGTATAAGATGGGAGACTCATCCAAATCGCCTACCACCTTTGTTAGGCCAACATCCGATGCCTCGACGAGTGGGAGCAAACACCCCATTGGTAGTTCTCCTACCAATAGTGCTTCCACTTCGTACACACCCCCGATTGGAAAGAAACCCACTTTGGGTAGACCTCCAAAGAGGGGTCATGCATTTTTGTACTCACATGCTATGCCACGTAGGAACACACATCCTACTCCACCGGTGCATGCAAATATTAATGATGATTTTTATACTCCGCACCCACGAGCACGTGCAAACACTCATATGAGACACCCACGTGCACGTAATCATGCTCATGCACATCCTAATGCTTATGTTCAAACAACTCATCAAGATGTGCATGCATACTCTCATAATCATCCTCATGCATACACACCTCATGCTTATCCACGTATGTATGCTACACCAAATCATGGATCTCATGATCATCATAATGCTATTGCTAGATCTCATGCTCCTAGGCCCCATGCACCACATAGAAATCAACCTTTTGTGCATGCAACCACTAGGAAGAGAATTCCCAAAATGTACACTATTTGGGGTCCCAAGAACACTAGCGATGATGCTATGAATGTTTATGTGCAATCCTATATTAATGATGTTATTTTGAATGATGATTATGTTGGGAAGTCAAGCTCCTCTTGGACTTGGTTTCCGAAGGGTTAGTACCTTTAACCTTTCAATGCTTGGTACCATGAGTTAATGATCATGTTATGGGTACCAAGGCATATGTTTATAAAATTTATTTTGATTATATTAATTTATGGGTTACAATAATTTTTATTTCGTATTTCAAATTTGTTGTCTAACCCATTGGATCCAAAAGGGGTTTTGGATACCAAAATGAAGTTTTCTAGGTTCAATCCACCGTGGGATACCAACCCTACCAACTCCTCGATTTGCGAAGACTTTCATTCAAACGGAGTTGATGGTGCTTAGGTAATGCACCAATGTAGGGGGAGCTTAATGTTGTAAGTATGATATTACATTTGGTCTCCATGAGGATTGAATGCATGCTTGGTTAAAATCTATTTCTTTACATTGGTATCATTTTGTCTCTCCTAGCATGATAAAATTGGGAATGCCATAAATGCTTTGAAATTCATATCTATTTTTGGCATGACATGTTTTAAAAGTTATAATGATAATTTTCGTATTACTTTTATCACATTGTCACTTCTCATCGCACACTTCACTTAGTTTTGATGTGCTTTTACTTTATGTTCATTTTTGATCGATTTTGTGTCATTTGATATTCTATGATGTGCACCACTCTTCTGATGGATCATTCCTTTGTGCACATTTTATGTATGTCTCTGATATTGATTTCGTCGCTCGATGATTTATTTTGATTCAATAGCTTTAGTTGTATGAAAACATAGAATTGTTTTCCATGCACTAAAATAGCTATAAATGTTGATATTGGAGAATAAATTCCTTTCATCAATACGTGAATTTACAATTGGTATTTTGATGACTTCATTTTTCGTTTTTCGACTAAGGTCTCTTTGGCACACCTTTAATATGTTTTGGTATTTTACTTTGGTGTCATTGGACCGAGGTCGTATCCTTCGACTCCCATGCTTAATGAATTATTTGGACATGATTTATTGTCATTGGCTTCCTCCCGCTCTTTTTGGATTATGCCAAAGGGGGAGAGATATAATAATGGCATAATAATGGCATGTGCTAAATGATAATTTACCATGAATCTAATTTGATATGTTAGATTCAGGGGGAGTTAAGATATAAAAATGGATTACAAATCCTAAATCTCAAATATTGGATTTGCATTTTTACTTTCCCCGTCTGCTTGATGTATGTGCTTATTATTTCATATGGAACTAATGTGTGATCAATGCAGGGGGAGTAAGTATATTTCATTTAGTACATTATTATTGATTATTATTTATGTTGGTTTGTCATCACCAAAAAGGGGGAGAATGTTGAGTATTGGACTCCCCGTATTTGGTTTTGGATGATGAGCAAACATAAATAAATCGTGTACTAACAATTTGTAAGCGCAGTTATGGAGATCGTCGCCAAATTCACGAGAACACTCAAAGCGACATCTTAAGACTTCTCAAAGCTCGTATTCAATGCCTAAAGCTTCGTTGAAGCTTTTGGACCTTTTTGGAAGTCATGAAGATTTGATCGAAGCTTTCGAAGACCGTTTCTTAAGGTTTTATTCATAGTCTTTTTGCTTCGATTTATAGAATGTTAAGCCTTGAGTAATTCTTACATGTCTATCTTCATATCGCTCATATCTTAGAGCTAGGATTATCTTAGAAGCCATTAGAAACTTTCCCGAAGCATATCGCTTCTTCCCTCGGCTTCTAGTGCATCTTAGTTGGTTCAAGTAGAGTCACCAACCGACTAGATGATGATCTAGTCGGTCGGCAACTTTACTTGAACCGACTAGATGTCCTAACTCATTTCAGCTCAGCCATGTCGATCAATTAGTCGGTCAAAGAAGGTTCACCGACCGACTAGATGACGGTCTAGTCGGTTAGGAATCCTTCTCAGACCGACTAGTTGAGCTTGCCTCTGTACAGCCTGAGTTACTGTTTACAGTTAGTCGGTCCAAGAACATTCATCGACCGACTAGTTGTGAAACTAGTCGGTCAGCATTTGTTCTTAGACCGACTAGTGTAACTTGTATTCAACTTCGTGCATTTCACTCTTAGTCGGTCAAAGAACACTCACCGACCGACTAGTTGGCAAACTAGTCGGTTGGAAAGTCTTCTTAGACCGATTAGTTGTCATCACCTGTACTTCGACCTTTTGGTTGTTCAACCGTTAGTCGGTCTACGTTATATCACCGACCGACTAGTTGATGAACTAGTCGGTCAGTGATCCTTCTTTGACCGACTAGTCTGGTTCAGAAAAGAGCCGTTGGGATCTTTTTGAACTCGTTTTTCCTTGCCCCTATAAATAGAATCCTGATTCATTTCTTGAAGGGGTTAAGCAACATATTGGAGATATTTTCAGATCAAAAGAGAAGAGCTATCAACTCTATTTCCAAGCTCTCTCTTCTCACAAGAATCTCTCCCTCAAGTTCTTGAGTCCTATATCCTCAAGAGAGATTCTCTCCATTGTGAGCCATTCAAGCTAGAAGCTTGATTCTAGGTCACCATCTCCACCCTAGGCTTCCATTGCTGGTCATCTTCTTGAAGCTAGGGTTTGGTGACTCTTCCTCCATCAAAATCCTCTTTGCCCTAATTTGGTAAGAAATCTCAAGGCATAGGTATTTTGTTGGTAAGCATTTCATTTCAGTTATACTTGAATTGTATACTCTCGGTTGTGAGAGGTTTTGCATGATCCCGGGTTGTGGGATTCACGGTCATCGATTGTAGGTCGTTTGCACTTGTGAGGTTTTCGCAAGTGGTCATATTGGAAATCTTGAGTTAGGGTTTCTAACTCAAGTATCCGGAGGGGATCCGGGTGGTTGGGACGTAGAATCACCGGGAACAAGTCGGGAAGACTTGGGTGGATCCGAACCCATTAAACCATTGTGTTTGCGTTTGCTTTATTCTTCTTGATTGTAGTTATTCTGCATCGTTGTTTGTTAATTGCACGATAATTAGGAATAACACTCCTTATTATTTAAAAGTACTATTCACCCCCCCTCTAGTACATGTGCAGTAGCTTCCCAGGGCACTACAGAAAGTTGAGCCCGAGGTTCATTGGTCCATTCGAGATCTTGGCTCGTGTTAGTGAGGTTGCCTATCGCCTTGCCTTGCCACCCTCACTTGAAGGCGTCCATGATGTGTTCCACGTATCTCAGCTTCGGAAATATGTGGGAGACCCTAGTCACCTCGTGGATTTCTCAGAGATTGAAGTGCGCCTCGACCTGACTTACGAACAGCAACCAGTGGCCATCCTGGATCGGAGACAGAAGATACTGAAGAAGAAGGCCATTAATCTAGTAAGGGTTATGTGGCAGCAAGAATCCCCTGGTGAGTCCACCTGGGAGTGCGAGGACGAGATGAGAGACAGATATCCTCACCTGTTTATGTAAGTATCTTATCCCTGTACCAACGTCTCTTTTGATAATCTTAGATGCGAAATGTTGTGGGATCCATGATGTAGGGTATTATATAGGGAATCTCTTGAAATTTAGAAGTATTTTCTTCTTAGACTAGAACCCTTGACCTTCGAAAGTTCGAGGACGAACTTTAGTTTAAGGAGGGTAGGATGTCATGGCCTGTTTAGCCCTATACGACGACTGATACGGTAGTCCTCTACACACGAGTAGAGAGATTGTAATGAGTTGAAAAGATGTGATATGGCATAAATGTGGCTCGTGGCAGTCGTGTAATTCCGTGAAAAGTGTAGGGGCGTTTTGGTCATTTGGGCCATATGGGTGGAAGTGTGTGTAGAGTGAAGGTGGGTGTGTAAAGTAGTGTCAAACTTGTAAAATTTGAAAGAGAGGGTTAGTGTGTGAGCGGCTAGTGTGAAAAGGGATGGGGTTTAGTGGCAAGCTCGTAAATTTTTAGAAGGGTCAGGGGCAAAACAGTCTTTTGGCCAAAAACTGCTGTTCGTATATACTAAAGTTGTATGTGTGTAAAGTAATGGCAAACTTGTAAATACTTGAAAGTTGAGGGGTAAATTTGGAAGGGTATTAAGGTCATTTAAAGCTATGCATGCTTATCCTAAAGAAAATTCTAGAGCTAAATATTTTAATAACCATTCTACATCTTTCTTTCACTTTCTTTCTTATTCTTTTCATTTTTCTATTTCTCTCTCCCAACCTCCAAGCCATGGCCGAAATTCCCATCTCTCCTCTTCATTTCTTCAAGCTTCCAAAACCCTAATTCCATCTCAAAAATTCAAGAAAACCCTAGGCTACTTCAAGGAAAAAGAAAGATAAAAGGGAGAAAAGAGAAGAGAAGAAGAAGAGAAGCTCCTTGAGGTAGGAATTCTAACCTAGGTTGGGGATTTTTATTTAGGAGTATGAGATTGCTAGGATTCTATTTGTATTGTTTGTGTCATCAATTTCATGTTTTATGTTTGTAATAACCCAAAAAGATTCAATCTTTCCCTTGTTTTCATAGCAATTCACCCCCTCTTGAAAAATAGAAATTCTGGATGTGTGTTTATACATCGATTATGATTTTGGTAGTGAGAATCACTTTCTGAAAAAACTATGTATGTGTAGATCTTGAAATTCTACCCCAAATTCATATAAAATATGTTATATGTTGAGTTCAATAAGTAGGAGTAAAAATTCATTGTTTGCAAGAAGTCTGAAATTCTGTCAAGCTGTACACAGTTCAGCAAAATGAGCACTATTACCTGTACACTCCATGGATTTTGCTGATCGTAGTCTTTTTGAAAACTTAAGAAGTTTATCTAAAAGTTCATCAGAGTGCTTATATGTCGAAATTCTAGCTAGAACATGCTTAAAATCGGCTTTCAATACAGGCTCAGAATTCTGTCTAAAAAACAGTCTGGATATGCTGCACCATTTAATTCACTATAAATCATATACTTAATATTTTTGTCTGAAATTTTATGGGTGAACTCAGGACTATTATATCTCCAACTTGCATTCTTTGAGTTTTATCAAAGTCTCAATAGAAATGGGTTAAAACGCTGTCTTTCCAGCTGTTCTTGCAATTTCAGCATGTTGAATGGTGTTGGGTGAAATTGGAATTGTGTGATATTGCTAATTTTTCACTCTAGAAATGCATGGATGATGTTGATGCATGTATGTAAGATTAGTTAAGCTATTGGTTACAAAAATTGATGATATAATCCTCTTCATTCATGTGACGCTCATTATATGTTTGTTAAAATGCCTGAATGAACTTGAGATTGAAGGAACTTGGAAAATGGAATCAATAACTTGTGTGCTATGTATGACGCATGAGAAATTATGTATGTTCAATGAGGATTTTGATACATGACATGTCAACTGGGGTGATTCGATCTGCTCTAAAGCAGGTGAGCATCCTGGTATGGGGATGTGGGAAGTTTGGGTATAACTTAACTATAAGGTGCTGGACTGAGAAGTTAGGGAAAGTGATATGTGATACGTGATATTATTTTACCCACTCGCCTTTACCGGGAGTGGAGGGAACATACGGAGGTTGTGTTATTATGTGGAGCGCCTCACTCCTGCCAGGGACGGGGGAGCTGAGAGGCCCGGCGTACACTGCCCGTGTCCACTGCGTCATGTGCTGCATTCACCCCAAATTTGGGGTGAGGTCTAGGCCCTTATCCTTAAGTGATACCCAGGCTTCGAAAAATCACTAACATTAACTAATTAATGAACCACATACGTGTTGTTGTTGTTGCACACTTGTGTGTTGTACTCTTTACTTTGGTTGCTTGTACCCCATTGCCTTACACTCATAACCCTAAATGATTCTCCCTACCCTAGTTAGTTTCCTACTGGGCACGTTTGACGTGCTCATTTTACTTTTTCAGGTCTTGAGCTGGTGACACCAAAGCAGGATCTCCCTCAGGAGATTCCTTAGACGTGAGTTGACTTGGGAGATCACTCTTTTTGGGCTGTGTTGTGTAGTGTGAGTTGAGTTGAGCAGTGAGGGAGTGTCTTTTGTAGCTGTGGGTTGTGTTTTTGTAGCTTGTGGTGGTCCCCATATATATCTGAGTTAGTTTCACTTGTACTTTGTGCTGGTGTGTAGCATGTTCTTTGGTTATGTAGTTATGTGGGTTTGTACCTTCTGTGATGGCAGTATGTGTTGTTTCTTTCTTTTATATATCTATGATGTATGATCCCAGCATTCGCAGTGGCCTGTTTATTGTGTTTCTCTATTCACGCTTGGTGTAATACCGCGGCTTGTCAAGCTCCATCCTCCTTCCCTATAGGTTGTGTTGTCTTATTAAGTATGTGTGGGAATGGGGCGTGACAAGATCAGGCCACCCTCTTCCCGAACTGCCATTGTCGTGCCTCCCCTCAGGCCGTAAAACCCGCTGCCGCTGTCCGCGTCTTCCCGACGCCGTAGAACACCGTGTGGTTGTCCTCCCCTTTGCGTCGCTGTTTGGTGATCGTGCCACTACCCAGCTGATCACCGTTTGTTGTCGTTGTCCCGCCGTACCCTTCGCACTACTGGAATCCAACCCCGGACGTCTCTACCCGACGTCAGTGTAGCACTCACGTCGTGTTAAGGTATGCCTGAACCGTAGGAACCCAAACATCGCATGCTAAACAAGATAAAAGACGTGATTGTTATTGTGTTGGTTAAATCACTAATTAAAGATAATGAATACGGGACTGTAGGTTGGTTTAGTGATTGGTGTTTGAGCACGTAGGCAGATCTGGACTCTTTGATCGTGTGACTTGCATCACGTCATTTTTGGCAAGTGAAACTTGCACAGTAATTTGTTAGGCCATGTTTTAGGCCATTTTGTAAAATTGTGTAAAAGAGACTAGGCTGTGAAATGATAGTCGCCTAGACGACCATATTTGATCTAGCTTGGCAACGAAGCTAGATCTGACACCCATACTTGATGTAGCTTGACAACGAAGCTAGATCCGACACCCTTGCTATGCTATCATTTCATACCGCATGTCACGTTTAAATTCAAATTAATTGTACGCACTTTTAACTGCTTATTGTCATGTTCATGCATCTTGCCATGTCATTTCATGCATCAACTTGCTTTATCATGAATGTGTAGCACAGGCTACTTTAAATTGTAGCTGCGGCGAGTAGGATTTTGACTCATACATATTGATTGAGGCTAGACACCTGCTTGTCGGGTACAACCCTATGCCAAAAACACTTCCTGGATCGTGATCCAGTAGATGGGTGCCAGTCCATATACACGTGGAGGGATAGGGTTAAACGGTCACTTGAGCGTAGAAGTGTGCCCGTACAGGCACTTCAGCCAAAAGACGAAAACTCTGTGCATGAAGTGATAAGTTAGTGTTCGTGAATTCGTGAAATAGTGTTTTGTAGTTCTGCTACGACGTGCATGTTTTGTTACCATCATGTTCTTTTTAACTGCTACATTCATTGAAATAATATGCCATGTCATCTCATTTTAACTGCTGCATTCATTGAATTATTATGCCATGTCATTTCATTTTAAACTGCTAAGTTGCATTCTTTATACTTTACGTTTCCTTGCACAAAAGTCTCCTTTTCCTTCTTTGGAGATTTTTGCTGACATGTGCTCTTTCCTCTTTGGGTGTCACATGTCAGGTTTTGAGCCTGAGTTAGTGCCGAGGACGACAGTTAGCTGACGTCCAGTTCGAGGACACCGGAGTTCTACCCTCAGACTCAGCTGGTGACTTCTCTTAGTTGATGTTTACTTTCCTAGTAGCTGCTGTTAGATTGTTCGGTGCGTAGCACCATTACTTGTTTTAGTTTTGGCCGTGCTTAGGCCTTTCTTTCAGACTCTGTATTACTTTATGACTATCTCTGTATGTTTGGAATAAAATCTATGGATGTTGAAAGTTGGATAATTTTAATTGTCTATCCTTATTTATTATTATTGTTGTTTCATCGTAATGCAAGAACCCGCTAATGGATTAAATTACCAGACGCTTATCAGACTGTAGCTTCACAGCTCCAAGTCTGAGCGGACCTCTTCACGTCTCGCCTTCCATACTAGGGAAGCGGGGCGTGACAGCTTAGTTCTCGATTCATTGGACAATTCGATATTCTGGAGCGAGTAGGAGAGGTGGCCTACAAGCTTGCACTACCCCTGCCTTGGAGGGAGTGCACAATGTGTTCCACATCTTGCAGTTGCGTCGCTATGTGAGCGACCCTAGTCATGTCATGGACTATTCGGAGATCGCAGTTCGTCCGGACTTGACATACGAGCAGCATTCACTGGACATCCTAGATCGACGCTAGAAAGTCTTAAGGTGCAGGACTATTGATCTAGTCAGGGTGATATGGCATCGCGACTTGCCAGGAGAATATACCTGGGAGCGAAAGGACGAGATGCGAGGACGTTACCCCTACCTTTTCCATGCCATGTAGAGAAATCTGTGTTGGATCCTGTGGATGGCAAACAACACTAGAAGGGGGGTTGAATAGTGTTGTATAAAATTAAACTTTTTTCTTTCTAATTGATTAGCACAATTCAAAGCCTTCTAATGTTGCCTAAGAAACCAAGTAGAATGATCTACGCTTGGTTCTTAATCAACTCAAGTAATCTTCAAAAATAAATCAGAGATACAACTCTTCTGGTAGTCGACTCCCTAAGAACAATAGTCGACTCCCAGATGGATGTTATGCACAGCTCAGTCAAACGAATACTTAATGAAGATATAAAAGATTACACAGAAATATAAGAAAGAAGCAAATACTGATTTTGTAATATATTATAAATGAGTTACAATATAATACTCAATGAATCAAGATAAACAGATAGAGATAACAATCACAGAGAGTGCAAACGCAAACACATGGATTTTTATCCTGGTTCCCCACAACCCTGCGTACGTACAGTCCCCGACCAATCCGGTACGAGATTTCCACTATCTGCCTTGGCAAATACAAGCACCTAACTTCACTCGTTAGAATTTTCCCACACACCTATTCTTGACCAGGATTTCCGATTGCAACACTGCAATATCTCAACACCTAAACTTGTCTAGGGTTTCCAACACCCTTACAACAAAGGGCAAAACACAAAATGAAAATCAGTATCCAACTCACCACAATATTTGATTGAGTTTGGATTTACACCCAAATTCTATAGCCAATAGTATGGACAACCATGTGCCTTTGTGGCTTAATAGAATATGATTTTAGATCACACAAAGATACGAATTAAGTCTTTGTGATCTAAATCAATGTTTTCAAATAAATCATTTCAAATAAAAATCAGAGAATAAAGAACATGGATTTTGAAAACAAATAGCCAAATAAAAAGTTGATCTCAGAAAATAATAACTTTAAAGAGAAGAGATCAGAAATATAACAACAGATTTGGCTAAAAGAGTGAGAGCTGAAAGTTGAATCGTTTAGAACTTTCGCGCAAGAGAGAATTTGATTTTTCAAGTATTTGTGTTTTTTCTCTCAAAGAAATGTTCCTCTATTTATAGGTAAAAATGGAGAATTCAAAATTCAAATTCGTTTGACTTTTGCCCCGAGAATCATGAGAGCAATAAATGAGAGAGATGTCAAAAGTCAGGTCAAACGTTAAATTTTGACAGCTGGTAGTCGACTCCCTAGGATTGGTAGTCGACTCCCAGTGTGTTTCAGGAGAAAACAATTCTCAGCTGGTAGTCGACTCCCATTCCTTGGTAGTCGAATCCTAGTGGAGTTTCTTTAGAGACACAGCTAGTAAGACATGTAGTTAGCTCCAGGATGTAATGAAATTTAACTACTAAAATGCAAAGTAACTAGAAAAATCTCTCAATAGTTTTGAAAATGATTTTAAAAGTATTTAAAATATTTAACTTTGAAATCATTTGTGTCTGTGTGTGTTATCTATACTTTTGGCTTTAACATAACCCTAAGAAGGACACAACTCACACACTGTAAACTGGGACACGTCTTCGGAAGCTTGATCAGATGATGATGTAGATGCGAGCTTCTCTTGAGCTTATATTCCTTTTGAGCTTGAGTTTCATCATTAAGCTAGCAACGTTTTGTCCTTGTCTTTGCTAAGTGAGCGTAGATTGTGCTTCTTCAGAGTGTATAACGCTTCTCATTCATCGCAAAATCTGCACACTTAATTGTAGTGTAGTTAGTATGCTAACTTCATTTGGTGTGCTCATCATCAAAATCACTTGGGGTGGAATTCAATTTCCATCACTCTCCCCCTTTTTGATGATGACACCCAAATGAAAAATGAAGTAATGTGACATAATAATATGACATGAAAATAAACTTACTCCCCCTGCTTTGATGCGGTTCTCCCCCTGCATCGAAGCTGTTAGCAAAACAATGTGCAAACTATTATAACAAGATAATGTATTCATTTTTTCATTTCAAAGTTTTCTCCCCCTTGTCATCAACAAAAAATATGACATATCATTTCAACGAATAATTCATCCAAGTTGTAATCAACAATTAAGAATTTTGAGAGAAAGGAATTCAATTCTGCAAAGAAAATTGTTAGTATATGATCAACATATGTCTGGCAGAATATATCAGATAAGTACATCCATAAGCATAGTAATATAAGAGTAGCAAGCCTCACATCATAAACATAAGCATAGCATGTCAAGCATAAGCAAAAAAACATAAGAGTAATTAGTTCAAAACATCACATCGCAGAAGAAAAGAAGTTATTACAGACCAAGATAAAAGTAATTTGTCAAAGAACCATTGTTTTTAGAGACCAAATGACTTAGTTTACGGAGCTCCTCCATTCCTCTTCAATTCCTTGATCTCGCCAAGGATCATACCAAGTGTCTCTTCCGTCATCTTGTTGCTCTTCACCGCCAATTCTTTGAGACCGTCTACTTTCTTGTTAAGGTCTTCAAAAATTCTTTATTGAGATATCTTCAGCTTTCCAATTTTCTTCAAGAGCATATCTTGAAGTTCAACGATGTAGGCCGGTGGCTCCTCGTCTTCTTCTTCTCCTTTGCTATCTTTTTCTTCTTCTTCCTCTTCATCAGAACCTGTAACAATATGTTTTTACCCTTCCTTAAGGATGACGATCCCCCTTCAACAGCGAGCTTCTCTTCTGGAATGTTCTGATCAAGATCTCTACGAAGATTCATTCAACCGAGAGCATGAACATAAAAGATGCGTGCCGGATCCAGAATAGTGGTTTCATTATCCAAAGGCACATTATAACCAATAAACAGAATGGTGAGGTAATGGCCGTGGGCTAGGGTAGATGAAGGTCTGTCAGAAGAAGCAAATGCAAGGATGGAGTCCATGATAACTTTGGCCCAATTGACACGAATATTCCCTAGCATTGCATAGATGCACTTGGCTTGTTTCTCAGATAATATAGAGTGTCTTCCAGATTTTTGAGTTATATTATAAGACAATATATTTGCAAGGATTCTTCCTGGATAGCGAAGATCGCTACCTGGGAGTTTTCTTTGGAAATATCTTCCAGGCAAATACATTCTCTCCAAAATGCTTTCATCAACCATCTCTATATTATCCAATAACACACCAGTGTACGGGATTCCTAAAGCTTCTCCTAGAGATTTCACAGTTATGGCAAGTTTGGTGTCAAGCACTTTGGTGATAAATCTACTCTTGGCAAGGTCTAGTCCATATTGGCATAGAAGAGATGCACAAGTCTAGGATAGCAGAAATACATATTTTCAGCAGAAAAGAGGTTTGCCAAGTTTTGAAACTCCAAAATGCTGTCAGTGCCATAGTTTTCTACATGATCAATTTTTACGTATCTCTCATGAAGAATAGGCTTTTTGGAAATTTTGGCAAAATGCTCATTGGTAGTGGTTCTAAAGAGATAGGGCAAGATGGTTTCCTTCTCAAAGAGGGATTCATTTGTGACCTTCCTCTTCTTTGAAGCTAATTTCTTGAAAGGCATCTAGATAGAGTAAAAATTACTTACAAAACTAGATATGCAAGAGTATGCAATAACATCAACAAATAAATGAAGTACAAGTTGATGAGAGGATATTTTACCTTGAGTAAACTTGGGAGGATGATGAAACCAAGTGATGGGAGAAGGTGAATAACTAAGAGAGCTCCAAATGCCAAGAGCAATTTTTCTCAAGAGGATGAAAGAATGGGTAGTCGGCTACCTAGGGTTTTGACTATGGGGTTTTAACAATGAGATGAAAAAGAGATGAAGATTTGTGACCATTAGATCAAGAGACGAGAGGTTTAGATCAAGTTTGGCTTATTGGGTTTAAGTTACCCTTTGGATATAACCCATTAACTCAATGGAAACCCAATAGGAGTTAGAAAAAAACACAATAATCAAACCCAGAAATCCGCACAGCACGCTGGTAGTCGACTCCATCGTGTAGGTAGTCGACTCCCTGCTGGGCTGGGTCGTTTTCTCATCCCGAGGGGTTTTGGTCCAAAGCTGAGTGCGTTTCTGAACAAAAAAATGTTTTATAGAAATAACACAAACATTTATGATCATATAAAATATTTTTTAAAAGAATTATTTAATCATTTAAACATGTCAAGCATATAATTTTGCCAAGCGATTTAGTCGCAAAAACTTTTTGATGCTGGTCTGGTTATCAAGTGTTGGATCTTGTTTCTCCTCTTCGTTTCTTTTAGAGTACCTTAGAAGATAAACGTTTATGATACTCTTTTGCTTTTGAGTCCAGAGATTTAGTCTTTAGGAAACCAAACCCAATATGGTTTAGTTCCTTCTTGGAAAATATATTTATAATTTTTGTTTAAATGAACTTGCTGAACAAAGTTTGTAGCGTACCTTTTCTTCCTTTGGTCGGACAAGTTCTTTGGTATCCAGATGCTCAGAAAATTATTGTTAGAATGATGCATCCTAGTATGTTTAACCCGTTTCTTGCTATGATTTGAATCATATCCGAGTCTGGTTTTGCTAGATGAGGCTTTTTGATTTTCTATTAAACTATCTAGCTTCCCTTTTCCTCTGTTGAAATTTTCAATAATTTTCATCGTAGCGTCGTATTTATCTTTGACAGATACTGGAAGATTATTCAAATTCTCAACCTTTTCATTTACAGAAAGAATGTCTTTCTGCAAAGAGCTATTCTTTTCTTTGATAAGGTTATTTTCCTTAATAACTTCTTCTTTTTCTTTAACATCTTTTTTAATATTCCTAAGTGTTCTTTTATGTTCTTTTATGAGCTTTTCATGCATTTTGCATAGCTCCTTATATGCTCCCCTATAATCCATGTCTTCATCATCACTTGTGATGAATCACTATCATTAGATGAATCATGCATGTTGCTTACCTTAGATGATGTGGAAGCCATAAAACACATATGTGATGTCTCTCTTCTTCTGTCATTGTCATCTTCTAAGGATTCATCAGATGAAGAAACGTCGCTCTGGTCGAAGGTTGTGTATGCTTCCTTCTTTGGTCGTCGAAACTTGTTTCTTCTATTGTTTCTTCTCTCGTGGCTTTTTCTCGGTTCTTTCCACGTTCTTTGGAATCATGGTTGTTTCTTTCCAAGGGACAGTCTCTTTTGACGTGCCTTGGTTTATTGCAACCAAAATAGATAATACCGTTAGTGGGTCTAAAAGAGCGTTTACCATACTTACTTGTGATGAACTCTTTAAAGTTCTTTGAGATGAAGGCAATATGGTCTTCTTTGTCCGTGTAGTCGGAATCTTCTTCTTGAGCTTTGAAAGCAAGATTCTTCTTCTTTGGTTTTTCTTCGATCTTCGTATCTTCTTCAAGTTCAATCTCATATGTCATGAGATTTCCCATTAGTTCTTCGATGGTAAGATCCTTTATGTTATGAGCTTCTTGAATGGCCGTTGTCTTTCCCTTCCATTCGGGTCGGAGAGATCTCAGTATTTTCATCACCTGATCATATTCAGACAGTTTCTTGCCCAAACCTACGAGCTCATTAGTGGTGTTAGTAAATCGAGTATTCACTTCTGTGATACTCTCTCCTTCTTCCATTTTGAAAGATTCAAACTTGGAATGTAAAACATTTATACGAGATTCTTTTACCTTCTCGGTTCCCTCATGACTTACCTGAAGGGTGTGCCATATTTGATATGTTGTCTCGCATTGAGAAACACAATTAAACTCATTACCTGTTATTGCACAGAATAGTGCGTTTATGGCCTTTGCGTTGAGGTTGGCTTTCTTTTTCTCATCTACTGACCATTTTCCGAATTCGACTTCGGTAAGTTTGTTGTATGGTCTTTGGTAACCGTCCACGCTTCGAAGTCTAGTGACTCAAGATGAGTCTTCGTCTGGATCTTCCAGCTAGCGTAGTTCGTTCCGTTGAACAGCGGTGGTCGCATGGTGTTGAGTCCTTCAGATTGAAATGATGTTGACGCCATCACCTTTATAGCCTTGCTCTGATACCAAGTGTTGGATCATGTGGATGGAAAACAACACTAGAAGGGGGTTGAATAGTGTTGTATATTAAACTTTTTTCTTTCTAATTGATTAGCACAATTCAAAGCCTTCTAATGTTGCCTAAGAAACCAAGTAGAGTGATCTACGCTTGGTTCTTAATCAACTCAAGTAATCTTCAAAAATAAATCAGAGATAAAACTCTTCTTGTAGTCGACTCCCTAAGAACAGTAGTCGATTCCCAGAGGGATGTTATGCACAGCTCAGTGAAACGAATACTTAATGAAGATATAAAAGATTGCACAGAAATATAAGAAAGAAGCAAATACTGATTTTGCAATATATTATAAACGAGTTACAATATAATACTTAATAAATCAAGATAAACAGATAGAGATAAACAATCACAGAGAGTGCAAACGTAAACACAAGGATTTTTATCCTGGTTCCCCACAACCCTGGGTACGTCCAGTCCCCGACCAATCCGGTACGAGATTTTCACTATCTTGCTTGGCAAATACAAGCACCTAACTTCACTCATTAGGATTTTCTCACACACCTAGCCTTGACCAGGATTTCCGATTGCAACACTGCAATATCTCAACACCTAGACTTGTCTAGGGTTTCCAACACCCTTACAACAAAGGGCAAAACACAAAATGAAAATCAATATCCAACTCACCACAATATTTGGTGGAGTTTGGATTTACACCCAAATTCTTTGCCAATAGTAATAGATAACTATGTGTATTCGTGGCTTAATAGAATATGATTTTAGATCACACAGAGATACAAATTAAGTCTTTGTGATCTAAATCAATGTTTTCAAATAAATCCTTTCAAATAAAAATCAGAGAATAAAGAACATGGATTTTGAAAACAAATAGCCAAATAAAAAGTTGATCTCAGAAAATAATAACTTTAAAGAGAAGAGCAGAAATATAACAATAGATTTGGCTAAAAGAGCGAGAGCTGAAAATTTAGATCGTTTAGAACTTTTGCACAAGAGAGAATTTGATTTTTCAAGTATTGTGTGTGTTTTCTCTCAAAGAAATAGTCCTCTATTTATAGGTAAAAATGGAGAATTCAAAATTCAAATTCGTTTGACTTTTGACCCGAAAATCATAGGAGCAATAAGTGAGAGAGATGTCAAATGTCAGGTCAAACGTTGAATTTTGACAGCTGGTAGTCGACTCCCTAGGATTGGTAGTCGACTCCCAGTGTGTTTCAAGAGAAAACAAATCTTAGCTGGTAGTCGACTCCCATTCCTTGGTAGTCGACTCCCAGTGGAGTTTCTTCTGAGACACGGCTAGTAAGACATGTAGTTAGCTCCAGGGTGTAATGCAGTTTAACTACTAAAATGCAAAGTGACTAGCAAAAGCTCTCAATAATTTTGAAAATGATTTTAAAAGTATTTAAAATATTTAATTTTGAAATCATTTGTGTGTGTTTTATCTATACTTTTGGCTTTTACATAACCCTAAGAAGGACACAACTCACACACTGTAGACTAGGACATGTCTTCGGGAGCTTGATCAGATGATGATGTAGATGCGACCTTCTCTTGAGCTTCTATTCCTTTTGATTTTGAGTTTCATCATTAAGCTAGCAACGTTTTGTCCTTGTCTTTGCTAAGTGAGCGTAGATTGTGCTTCTTCAGAGTATGTATAACGCTTCTCATTCATCGCATAATCTGCACACTTAATTGTAGTGCAGTTAGTACACTAACTTCATTTGGTGTGCTCATCATCAAAATCACTTGGGGTGGAATTCAATTTCCATCAATCTGAGGACGGAATTATTCTAAGGAGGGTAAGATGTAACGACCTGTATTTTAGGTGTATTGGTTTGCCTGTGTGCCTGTATTTTTGCTTCTGTCATCCGTGTGCTTTTCGTTCGTATGGTTTTTTCTCCTATGCATCGACGCGAGGGCATCCCTATTTTCGGAGTTTTACCATAGTTATAATAATTATCATTAACCCTAACTATTACCATTAAACTAATTACCCTAACCCCCATTTAATTAATCAATCCCACCCCCTTTAATCACCTCCTTTGGCAGATGAGATCCAACATCATCTTTAAATCAAAACCCTGCCCTCTAAATGCTTGGTTTCCCTGCATTATAATCCCATAAGGCACATCCATCTGCAAATCCCGAAGCCCTTTCATCAATCAACAAATCCCCCTCATCATCCTTCTCGATACAAATTTCATCCACCACCACTGTCATCATCTTCCCCCTCCGTCAACCAGTCACCCAAATCAAACAACCAAATCAAAATTGAAGAGGGAAACAGAAGAAACCAGATCTGTAAACAATCAAATCCTCTCCCCTTGATTTCTCTCTCACATTCCCCCCATTGATCCGCCCTCCAGCCCACTCGCGCATAGACCACCGCCCGCTCCTCCCAAGGCCGCCCGCTGCCCAGGCCCCCTTTGCCGCCGCCCGTGCGTGCCTGGCCGCTAACTGGACCTGAAAGGTGATACTTGCAAGTGTACGAGGTCGGCAAATAATATATCCGGTAAGTACGGGATTGTATCTACAGAGGCGGAACTAATCTGCAAATTCACACAAATAGTCAGAGCGTGTAAAGAATGGTTGAGGGTTCTAACCACCTATGAGGGTGAATGATGGTTTGAATAGATGGTTTATCTAAGTACCCTAAAGTTATGGTAATGTCCTAAGGTTTGGATGCAAGGGAGAGAAAGAGTGCGGGTGTTGAGGATATCGGTCGGATTACTCAATTGCTCTGCTAAATGTTAATTCCATAATGACTCGATCGCTCATCCATTTCAAGGTATGAGGATCGGGAAATAAATCAATTAAGCACATATGGAGTGCACCAAGGGTAATTGACTGGGTTCTTCTCCTAATTAAAGCTCATGAATCACTCTCACACCCATTTCAAGGTATGTGAGAGTAGTGCATGTAGGTTGTGTTGCGCATCACACAACCACCGTTTTGCGGCCCCTTGCGGGTAATGCACGATTCGATAAACGGGTCACAACCCAATTAACAATTTGAATCGGGTGAATTAAACTTCTAAATTACGAAATAGGAATTGAAGGGGTCTTGCATTCATTTCAAGAAATGTAATATCCATTGGATACATAGATGCAACAATTACTAAGCACCACAGTTCTTCGGCTCCTCCATGGATAGTATCAAACCCAATTAATCATAAGTTTATTTCACCCAATAACATGGATTAACGAAGGGTGCTAGAAATTAACATTAGCAAGGCAATCAAAACATCCTACATCAATCCAAAACACCCACACAATGAATCTAGCCTAGCATATCAAGAACAGAGTCAACATTCATAAAAATAGACATAGTTCAATGCAAGGAATGAAAGCAAATATGTATTAGAAAGAGGGTTGGAGATTTTTCACCAAATACAAGCTTCTTCAATCAGCAATCAACCTTAGCAACAGTAAAAACGAAATCAGAAAGCTCAAAACTCTCCAAAACCATAATCCCCTTCTTAAGGAAGAAGATGACCTAAAATAGCAAAAGATTAAGTTCTATATATATTACATCTGAATAGTAGTGTTTTATACCCCTAAGGGTTACATCTCATCCATCCGAATCATCATCCAACGATTCACAGCAACTGGAGAGAAATCGGGTTAAGAAAAACTCGTTTCTCACAACCCATACTGCGGGCGAAAAAACCTCGATCAGTCGACTGTCGAACAAACGGCAGTCGACTGATGACAGATGACTATCATTGCTACCAAAGGTCAACAGGAGACTGTCTCTAAAAATCATAGTCGCCTGTGTGATCCACAGGTGACTGTCTTTTGTTCTCCAGTTGCCTGTTGTAGAAGTGTTAAAATAACAGAGGGTTGGCTCTTTCTGCTCCCTCAGGCATCTGGAAAATCAGTCGACTGATGCGAAGATGACATGTGACTGTACACTGTTACATTCGACTGTCAATCCTCTTGCAGGCGACTGTCGTTGGGCTTGAGCTTCTCTAGCTTCGGTTCTTTAAAGGTAGGCGACTGCTGTTGTTTGGGCAGTCGACAGTCTGGTTGCCCAGGGACTGTTGTTCCTTTAGTCCCCTTCGGGACACCTAAAACATCCAGAAAAATCCCTAAAAATATAGTAAACATTTATAATGCTTTGGGAAGTGAAATCGTGTCAGAATAAAATCATATTCTCACAAATGATGAATTAACGTAAATGTAGTTAAGAGAGCATGATTCCATGGAGTATATGCACAAGAGGAGATGATTATGATGTTAGAATATGCAATATTTACTCATAATCACACCCCCAACTAGAGGTTTGATAGTCCCTAGCAAAATAAGTGACCAATCCTAAAATACAATGTTGACTCCATCCATGGATTATTGTCAATGCTAAAGGGTGTTGAAATCATATATATAAGGGCAAAGTTCTCAAGTCTATACACTCTTCCCTAAGAATATCATCTCAGTCCTCTTACACACTCCACCATCCACACCTAAGCTTAGTATACCCCTTAATATATCACAATCTTATGATGTAAGATCCTTAGAAACTCTCGAGCTTATGTGATATAACACTTACTCCCTCGAAAGATCATGGAAATGAGTTGTGGTTAAAATTTCATGCATTTACTCAAATTTCATGGCAATTTTTTGCCTTATTCAAAGTACCATGGCAAAAGTTCATGCCTTATTCAAATGTGCACAAGTGCACTTATTATTGTAGCATTTGATAGCATTCATTTGAGCAACTCCAAATTCCAAGTCACTGTCTTAGGCTCCATGAATATAAACCTAGCTGAATTTTTAAAATTCCTAAGGTTTAATCAATTGATCGTTGATACCAAGGTTTCTACGTTATTATAGGGTTTCAAATTGGTGGTAATTGTCATGTGCTTCAAGCTAAAGGGCCAAGTGTAAGCATGTAGAGAAACAATTAATTGCCCTTAGTACCTAAAGATACAACACACCCTAATTTGCCAAAATCCACTTCAAGAATGCATTTTTACCAAATTTGGGAAGGATCACCACATTTAATCAATGGGTCTAACAAAAAGCTATAGGTTGCAGAAATGTTGGTGATGGATGGAAAATTTTTTATTTCATTCAATTTATTCACAAAAAGGATGAAAATAATAAAAAGATGCTCAAGAAGTTTTTTGTCTTAGTCCACACCCCCAACTAAAAATAAACATGGTCCTCAATGTTTGAAAGGTGAGATGAAATATATGCATAAAAATGAATAAACTAGGATAAGAAAGCTTGAGCAAGAATTATTCATTACTACATATTACTAGATAGGAAATTTTTGGAACGAACACACCTAATCGGTTCCACCCGACGGTGGTTCCATAAGCTCCATGGTGACCTCGTCCCTACTCCACGGCTCTTGGTAATGATTTAAGCGTTGGCCATTGACCTTGAATTCATTGCCATTTTGTGCGTTGGCAATGGTCACCAAGCCATGTGGAAACACCTTTCGAACAATGAAAGGTTCAATCCACTTCGAACGAAGCTTTTCGGGGAAGAGATGAAGTCTTGAGTTGTAGAGTAGCACTTTCTCCCCCGGGGTGAATTCTCTCCTAAAAATAATTCGATTATGGGTGCATTTAAGCATCTCCTTCACAAGCTTGGAATTGTTGTATGCCTCCATTCTTATCTCTTCGAGCTTCACTAACTGCAATTTACGAGAAGAGGTGTCAATTTCACAATTAAACTTTTTAATTGCCCAAAAAGATTTGTGTTCAAGTTCAATGGGCAAGTGGCAAAATTTTCCAAAAACTAAGCGATATGGGGACATCCCTAAAATCGTTTTGTAGGCGGTACGGTATGCCCACAATGCCTTGGGAAGACGCATACTCCCATCCTTCCTTGAAGGATTCACCGTCTTTTGGAGTATGTTCTTGATTTCCCGATTCGCCAACTCTGCTTGTCCATTGGTTTGGGGGTGGTATGGTGTAGAAACCTTGTGTTTCACCCCAAACTTCTTCATTAAGCTTGCAAAGAGGCGGTTGCAGAAATGTGACCCTCCGTCGCTTATCATTGCCTTTGGCATCCCAAATCGTGTGAAAATGTTTTCCTTCATAAATTTAAGCACGATAGACACATCATTGGTCCTACAAGGAATAGCCTCCACCCATTTAGATATATAATCTATAGAAACCAGAATATATATGTACCCAAAAGATGGGGGAAATGGCCCCATAAAATCAATGCCCCAACAATCGAAAATTTCTAATTCAAGAATGGGGTTTAATGACATCATATTCCTTTTAGTAATTCCCCCCAACTTTTGGCAAGCTAAGCATGATTTACAATATGTATAAGTATCCTTAAACATGTTAGGCCAATAAAAACCACATTGTAGAATTTTTGCTACAGTCTTTTGGGCGGAAAAATGACCACCACACACACCTTTATGGCAAAAATGTAAAACACTATCAAACTCATGGTCGGGTATGCATCTCCTTACTATTTGGTCATTACAGTACTTGTAAAGGTAAGGGTCATCAAAAAAGAAAGATTTTACCTCAAAGATGAACCTTTTGTAATCTTGGCGAGACCAAGTAGAAGGAGTCTTACCGATGACCAAATAGTTTATGATGTCGGCATACCATGGGAGTATGTGGGAGACCGCAAAAAGATGTCCGTCAGGAAACAAATCATTCAATGGGATGGTTACCGGCTCCATACTGGCAACATGATTTTCCGCCCCTTTCTTGTCCTTGATGGCGATGTTGAATTCCTGCAAGAGCAAAATCCAACGGATTAGTCTAGGCTTAGCATCTTTCTTGGAAAGGAGATATTTAAGAGCGGCATGGTCGGTGAAGATTGTAATTGGGAATCCCAAGATGTAGCTCCTAAATTTCTCCAACGCGAAGTCACTGGCTACTAGCTCCTTCTCCGTGGTGGTGTAGTTTCGTTGAGCCTCATTCAAGCTCTTGCTTACATAATAAATCACCACGGGGGCATTGTCCTTGCATTGCCTAAGCACGACACCGACCGCATAGTTACTAGCATTGCACATAATCTCGAGGGGTGATGTCCAATCTGGCACCTGAAGAATAGGTGAACATGCAAGCAAAGTTTTGAACTTCTCGAAAGAAAATTGACAATCATTATTCCAAGCAAAGTCTACATCATTTTTTCAAAAGCATGCAAAGAGGTTGAGATACTGAGCTAAAATCTTTTATGAACCTCCTATAAAAACAGGCATGCCCAAGAAATGATCGAATATCTTTTACACAACGAGGAGTGTGTAGCTTTTCTATTACCTCGACCTTGGCTTTGTCAACTTGCATACCTTTCTTGGATACAATATGACCGAGGACTAAGCCTTCAGTGGTCATGAAATGGCATTTCTTCCAATTCAAGAGAAGGTTTTTCTAAATGCAACGATCTAACACCAAATCCAGGTTATATAAATAGTTATTGAATGAGCTACCATACGCAGAGAAATCATCCATGAATACCTCCATGATCTTTTAAACCATATCATGGAAAATACTAAGCATACAACATTGAAAAGTTGCGGGGGCATTACATAAGCCAAATGGCATCCTTCGGAATGCAAAAGTGCCAAAGGGACAAGTGAAGATAGTCTTCTCTTGTTCTTTGGGTGTTATTTCTATTTGATAATATCCGGAGTAGACATCAAGGAAGCAATAATACTCGTGTCCGGCCACTCTTTCCAGGATTTGATCTAGAAATGGGAGAGGAAAGTGGTCTTTGCGGGTCTTAGAATTAAGCTTCCTATAGTCAACACACATGCATCATCCCGTGGTGGCTCGCATGTGGACTAACTCATTGTTCTCATTTTTTAACTACAGTTAGCCCCGATTTCTTAAGTACAACTTGAATGGGGCTAACCCATCTACTATCGGCAATTGGGTATTTAATACCCGCATCAAGTAGCTTAAGAATTTCACCCTTTACCACTTCCTTTAGGTTAGGATTTAACCTACGTTGCATCTCTCTAGTGGGTTTTGTGTCATACTCTAAGTAGATGTGGTGCTTACAAATTAGGGGGTCAATACCTTTAATGTCGGCAATTGTCCAATCAATTGCCCCCTTGTGAGTTTTAATCACTTCTAACAATTGAATTTCTTGCTAATTAGAGAGTTTAGAGGATATTACCGAGGGGAATGTGCCGGATTTCCCAAGAAATGCATACTTCAAATATGGCGGTAACGGCTTCAAATCCAAGGATGGTGCTCCAGCTTCGATGGCCTTTGGTATGGCATGTCCAACGGTAGCGGCTCAGAAGATGGCATCCACTTAGTCACCATGCCAATATCCTACAGAAAACAATCGGTGTCAATATTCTCACAAAAATGTACAACAAAATTAAGCGCTTCAACAAACTCCGCATCAAAATGCTCTTCAACTAGAGTCTCAATCATGCAAGCATCCTCAAACTCATCATCTCCCAATGGAAACTTACAAGCATTAAAAATGTTTAAGTCAAGTGACATGTTGCCAAATGAGTTTTAAGTTGACCATCCCTACAATTGATTATAGCATTGCTTGTGGCTATGAATGGTCTACCTAAGATGATGGGGGTTAGTTTTTTGGTTTGAGGCCGAAGGATATCCAACACGACAAAGTCTACCGGGTAGTAAAATTTGTCTACTTGGACACGCACATCCTCTATGCTACCCTTGGGGACCTTGATGGATCTATCAACCAATTGGAGAATAATAGGTGTAGATTTCAATTCTCCGAGTCCTAATTGGTCATACAAGTTGTATGACAAAATGTTAACACTCGAACCTAAATCAAGGAGGGCTTGCCTTATCTTTTGGGTTCCTATGATGCATGTGATTATAGGTGAGCCAGGATCCATGTATTTATGAGGAATGTTATGTTGCACGATAGCACTAACTTGTTGCGTTAGGAAGGCCTTTTTCTTAACACTAACATTCCTCTTAACGGTGCACAAATCTTTTAAAAATTTAGCATATGCTGGAATTTGATTTATTGCATCAAGAAGAGGAATATTAATTTGACATTTTTGAAATATTTCGCGGATTTCGGATTGAAACTTATCTTTCCGTGGAGGTTGAAGCCTTTGAGGGAAGGGTGCGTGAGGAATGTACGGTTCGGGCTCTTCAATGATAATCTCTTCGGAATGGTTGCCTTTGTCCGATCTTCCCTCTTGCACCTCTTCATTTGTGGTGGCTTCATTCTCTATAACTATCTCTGCCTCAACTCTCAGTGGCTCCAGCTTCTCAATTTCTCGACCACTGGTTGTGCCGGAAGCTTGCCTTTCTCTAGAGTTGCCGCAAGCTTTGGCATGTTCTTGTTGAGTTGTTGAAATTGTTGTTGGTGTTGCACCTGGGTTTGTTGTAGTTGTTGCCATTGTTGGAAGTTGGCTTGATTTTGCGTTGTTTGCATTTGGATGAATTGTTGCAATGTGTCGCTTAGAGATTGCACTTGGGGTTCACTTGTTTCATCCCTCTTCCTTTGGATGCCTTGTTGATTGTTGTTGTTGTTGAAGGGTGGATGATACGATGGTTGAGCTTGTTGTTGTCTTTGGGGTCCCCAATTCAAACTCGGGCTATTCCTCCAACTCGGGCCTTGATTGTGGGAATTGTTGTATCCTTGACATTGGTTGGAGTTTGCCACATAATTCACTCGAGTGGGGTCTTGAAGTACTTCCTTTGCTAGCGGTAGATTGGGACATTGGTTGATGCCATGGTCTGCACTACTGCAAAGGTTACATAGCCCTTTATTACCAACCGTCACGGCCTTCACTCCTTTCAACTGCAACCCTTCAAGTCTCTTGCAAATTATGGCCTCCATTCTTGCCTCTAAGGCTTCCTCTTGGGTCAATGTAAGGAGTCTTTCACGAGCCAAAGGGTGAGGTAATTCTCTTCTCTCAGAATCGGGAGTCACCTCCCAACTTCGTGCATTCTTTGCTATGGATTCCAAGTACTCCCATGCCTCCTCTGGTGTCTTATCCAAAAATTCCTATTGCACATCATTTCCACGAATTGCTTCATGGATGGGACGAGTCTGTTGTAAAAGAAACCGATGAGACGTTATTTATCAAATCCATGATGTGGACATGCTGGAAGCAGCTCCTTGAACCTTTCCTAAGTGATATCAAAGCTTTCATTCGGCTTCTGAGAAAAGTTTGCCATTTGCCGCTTTAATCCTTGAGACCTGTGCAAGGGAAAAAACTTTTTCAGAAATTCAGATTGTATTGCCAACCAGGAGTTAATAGTATGGAGAGGTATAACATTAAACCAATTTTTAGCTTTATCCTTTAAAGAAAAAGGAAACAGTTTAAGATAAATGGTTTCATTGCTAGCCTACCCATCAGAACATGTGAGGCAGACATCTTCGAAATCCTTTATATGTAAATAAGGGTTCTCCTTCTCTACACCATGAAAGGTGGGGAGAATTTGAAATATCCCAGGTCTTGGGCTAAAGGAATTCGCATCGGCTGGAAGCACAATACATGAGCCGGTAGCAGACCTACTCGGTCTTAACACATATCTCAAACTTCGATCACCCTCATTTTGAGAGTGATTGTCCTCACTATGATGGGTGTTGTCATTACCGTTGGTGTTGGTATTGTCATCGGCCATGTCTATGTTTCTTACTAGACTATGTGTTCGAGGAGTCCTTAACCACATAAACTAAACAATTGAGCTCAAGCCAAAACTTTCCAAGATTAGCCTAATTTTTATAGTTTTGATGATTACAAAAATTGAAAAACAAACTCGGATATCCACAATGAATATAAACAGTAGAATGGAAAGATCTCACCAAATTTTCACGATAAAAACAAAAGTGTGAAATGAAGATACGCCGTCCCCGGTAACGACACCAATTTGCATGACTGGACCTGAAAGGTAATACTCGCAAGTGTACGAGGTCGGCAAATAATATACCCAGTAAGTACGGGATCGTATCCACAGAGATGGAACTAATCTGCAAATTCACACAAATAGTCAGATCGTGTAAAGAATGGTTGTGGGTTCTAACCACCCTATGAGGGTGAATGATGGTTTGAATAGATGGCTTATCTAAGTACCCTAAAGTTAGGGTAATGTCCTAAGGTTTGGATGCAAGGAGAGAAAGAGTGCGGGTGTTGAGGATATCGGTAGGATTACTCAATTGCTCTGCTAAATGTTAATTCCATGATGACTCGATCACTCATCCATTTCAAGGTATGAGGATCGGGAAATAAATCAATTAAGTTCATATGGGGGGCACCAAGGGTAATTGCTGACGGGTTCTTCTCCTAATTAAAGCTCATGAATCACTCTCACACCATTTCAGGGTATGTGAGAGTAGTGCATGTAGGATGTGTTGCGCATCATACAACCGCCATTTTGCGGCCCCTTACAGGTAATGCATGATTCGATAAACGGGTCACAACCCAATTAACAATTTGAATTATCGGGTGAATTAAACTTCTAAATTACAAAATATGGATTGAAGGGGTGTTGCATTCATTTCAAGATATGTAATACCCATTGGATACATAGATGCAACAATTACGAAGCATCGCAGTTCTTCGGCTCATCCATGGATAGTATCAAACCCAATTAATCATAAGTTTATTTCACCCAATAACATGGATTAACAAAGGGTGCTGGAAATTAACATTAGCAAGGCAATCAAAATATCCTACATCAATCCAAAACACCCACACAATGGATCTAGCCTAGCATATCAAGAACAGAATCAACATTCATAAAAATAAACATAGTTTAATGCAAGGAATGAAAGCAAATATGTATTAGAAAGAGGGTTGGAGATTTGTCACCAAATACAAGCTTCTTCAATCAGCGATCGATCTCAATAACAGTAAAAACGAAATCAGAAAGCTCAAAACTCTCTAAAACCCTAATCCCCTTCTTAACGAAGAAGATGACCTAAAATAGCAAAATATTAAGTTCTATATATATTACATCTGAATAGTAGTGTTTTATACCCCCAAGGGGTTACATCTCATCCATCCGAATCATCATCCAACGATTCACAGCAACTGGAGAGAAATCGGGTTAAGAAAAACCGTTTCTCGCAACTCTACCTGCGGGTGAAAAACCTCGATCAGTCGACTGTCGAACAAACGACAGTCGACTGATGACAGGTGACTGTCATTGCTACCAAAGGGTGACAGGCGACTGTCTCTAAAAATCATAGTCGCCTATGTGATCCACATGCGACTGTCTTTTGTTCTTTAGTCGCATGATGTAGAAGTGTCAAAATAACAGAGAGTTGGCTCTTTCTGCTCCCTCTGGCATCTGGAAAATTAGTCGTCTGATGCGAAGATGACATGCGACTGTACAATCTTACAGTCGATTGTCAATCCTCTTACAGGCGGCTGTCGTTGGGCTTCAGCTTCTCCAGCTTCGGTTCTTTAAAGGCAGGCGACTGCTGTTGTTTGGGCATTCGACTGTCTGGTTGCCCAGGCGACTGTTGTTCCTTCTACAGGCGTCTGTTTTGTACTCATCTTCTTGAGTTTATTTAATCCCCTTCGGGACACCTGAAAAAATCCAAAAAAATCCCTAAAAATATAGTAGACATTTATAATGCTTTGAGAAGTGAAATTGTGCCAGAATAAAGTCATATGCTCACAAATGATGAATTAGCGTAAATGTAGTTAAGAGAGCTTGATTCCATGGATTATATGCACAAGAGGAGATGATTATGATGTTAGAATATGTAATATTTACTCATAACCAGCCGCTGCTTGCGCGTGCCGCCCGCCACCCTGGCAGCCGCTGCCCTGCCCTAGCATCGCCTGTGCCCTAGCTCCGCCTGGAGCTCCCCCTTGCTGCGCCCCCTAGCCACCGCTCGGAGCCCCTGTTGTGCCCTAGCCACCACCCGGAGCTCCCCTTGCCGACCTTTTGACTCCCCTCTCCTGTAACAAAGAAAAGGGGGGGGGGGAAGAAGAGAAGAGGCAGATCGAGAGAGAGGGGTGAGAGGTAAGAGTAAAGTTAAGTTATAATATAAAGTTAAGTTATAATATAAGGTTAATTATATATATAAAGTTAAGCTATAATTTATTATATAAAGTTATTATATAAGTTAGTGTAAGTTATAAGTTATTATATAAGATATAAAGTTTTATATTATTAAGTTTTAAGTTTTAATTTAATTATTAGTTATAAAGTTTTTTTAAAGCTAATATATAAAAAGAATTAGTTTTATAAGATCATTATAAATTACTTTAACTATAATGTGATAGCCATATTTTGTGTGTGTAGCTAACTTGCCTTGTAACACATGTGAACCCAGGAATTACTACCGCTGATCGAGCCGCGTTTTTCATGACACAGTGTATTGGTAACTCATCGCACCCTAACTATGGGTTTTAAAAACATTAACGATGCATGCTAAACTCGTTTCATTTCATTAGCAAAGTGACTCATTTGAACAGTTAGATAAGCTTGATAAACTGCACAGTATCGTAAAAGACTCGATCGACTACGAGTCGTACTTGATCGTAAAGTGCGTCAATCTAGATAATGATACATAAATTGTGTTGAGTATTGGTGTTTCATACCAATCTTATTTTGATGATGATCACAACATTATGTTGTTGCTAATGAATCTCTTGTCTTAGTCTCTCAGTTTATTTCAAGGATATCTTTCTTGGAGACTAATCACTTGGTGTAAGGATGGACATCATGTGAAGAAGGGCCAAAGTTTGGACTCAAGGAGTGCCAAAGCTTGGAGATGATGGAGAGCAATCAAGGCATCAAGATTAAAGACTTAGACTCTTTTGAAAGCATTGTAATCCATGTAATTTACTTTATTGCTTTCTCTCTCTTTTGAGTCTAGGGTTGATGTAATGCCTTGCTAGATGGTTTACTCATTCATGCACATGCATTTAACCATCTTAGTGAACCATAGGATTATCATAGAATCCAACCCAATAGGTTCACTCCTTCTGTCAGTCGCCTGTTGAGGGAAACACGGTCGACTGGGTGATTTTCAGTCGCCTGTAGATCCTTCTACAGTCGCCTGATATGCACTTCTCAAGTCAACATTTCTATTGACTCAAACTTGAGCTTTACGCACAGTCACCTGTCAATCAGTTCCCAGTCGCCTGTATATTTACAGTCGCTTGAGATTTGGCCAACAGTCGCCTGTCTAGCGTAAGTGCAATCTCTGCATCTCTCTGTCTTCTCTCCATACTTTACAGTAGTCGACTGATGAAAAATATACAGTCGCCTAACTATTCGACAGTCGACTGTAGTATTAACACCAGTCGCCGGTGCGAAGAATTGGAGAAAGAGTGCAGCTCTCTGTTTCGATCCATCCCCTGCAGCAGTCGTCTGCTGAAGGATTTACAGGCGCCTGTCCTGTTTGTCAGTCGACTGTATTGACTTCGTCAGTCGACTGTCCTGGCTCAGATTATAGCCGTTGGATATTTTCTAGCCGTTGATCAGTCGACTGTCTTATGATCATCAGTCGACTGTTCCTGTCATTTTCACCCAGTTTCTAACCGTTGCAGATTTGATTATTTGGCTGTTTCTTTGGGTTTTTGGGCTTGATATAGGATTCCTATATATATGAGTGTGATGCCTTTCTTGAGAACTCTTGACAACATTTGATAAACTCTTGATTCTATAGAAAATCTCAAGAGATCAATAAGCCACTCTCAAGCTCCCTCATTTCCCTCTATTGAGCATTCATCTTTCTTCATGCATTGAAGTCCAGCTCAAGGGAAATCATCCAAGTGCTCTCAAGCATATTCCAACACTTGGAGATCCTCTTCCATGCCTTGCATTCATTCATGAGTAAGCATCTCAAGGCATAGGTAAGAGTATTTACTTTACATGGTGTAAATTGTTTTCCTATTTCTCTTTGTGGGATTAGGACTTTCTCTCTTTGTGGGAGTTTCTCTCTTTGTGGGAGGTTGTCTCTTTGTGGAACTTAAGATACTCTCTTTGTGGGAGTAACTCTCTTTGTGGGAGTTTAGTGTCCTAGTGTAGGGCTAACCGTAATTCTCTGAGTGGGAGTTAGTGATTCTCTGTGTGGGAATCTTGATCCTTGTGTAGGATTGGTTGGGTCCTTGTGTAGGGCATAAATCCTCTTTGTAAGGTATCTCTTTGTTGGATTTGTATTCACTTCTCTGTATGGGATTATAGTGAATTTTGGTGTGGCTGGATGTACCCAAGTTTGGGGAACCAGTGTAAAACTTTGTGTTTGCTTTTGGATTGATTGTGCCTTTTAATTCCTCTTGCATTTATTATTCCGCATTTGCAAGTTAAATTTTATTTGGACAATTTTATTACCATTACACTATTCACCCCCCCTCTAGTGTGTGTTGTTAGTATTGCAAGGGTTAGACGATCCCTACAATTGGTATCAGAGCGAGGTTAAAGCATACTGCAACGATGGCATTCAACGACTCATCCGCGTCTCATGAAGAAGGTCACTCAACCGTTCGACCCCCGCTCTTCAACGGAACCAACTATCCGAGTTGGAAGATCAGAATGATGATCTATATGGAGGGTCAAGACCTATGAGACATCACGGAGGTGCCATTTAAGAAGCCCACTACTCCTGCGGCTTCAAGGACAAAGGCGAAGAAGGACTCAATCAAGTTCAATGCAAGAGCCATGAATGCATTACATTGTGCTCACTCTACTAGTGAGTTCAACCGCATCTCCATGTGCAAAACAACGAATGATATTTGGCATACCTTGGAGATTTGTCATGAAGGGACAACGAAGGTAAAGAAATCTAAACAAACTTTGTTTAGATCTAAATATGAAATGTTTAAGATGCAGGAAGGCGAAAGCATTTCAGAGATGTTTACAAGGTTCACCAATATCGTGAACGCTTTGGAGGGTCTCGGGAAGACAATTTCCCAAGAGGATCGTGTAGAGAAGATCCTAGACTCTCTCATACCTCGTTGGGAGTCAAAGGCCAACGGAATTTTGGAGTCTTATGACACATCCAAATATACCGTTGAGGAATGCATTGGGAATCTCATGGCGTATGAAGTAAAGCTTCAACACAAGAAGGAGATTCATGCAACAAAGCCCGAGAAGCTAGAAAAGTAAAAGGGAGTTGCATTCCATGCCAAGGAGGAGCCAATCAAGTGGAGAAGGAAATTCCATAGAGAAGCTCCTAGCGAAGAAGATGAGCAAGAAGATGCAAGTGGAGAAGAAATTGAGGAACTTGCCGAGCAATTCAAAGCTTTCCTCAAATGCAAGCAAGGTAAGTCTTTGTCAAAGTTTGCCTCCAATTCTAACAAGGTTCCTACTTGTTACACTTGCAGTGGAAAAGGTCACTTGTCCACCGAATGCCCTTCCAAACCCATTAAAGAAACTTACAAGGGTAAAGGGAAGAAGCATTGGAAAGGAAGGTCCAAGTCCAAAAATCGCAAAAAGGGACTTGTCGGGACCTTTGATGATTCGAGTGAGGACACTTCTTGTACCGAAGAAGAGGATACAAAGGAGGATGCTCACGAATGCTTTGTAGCCATGGATGTTCCTACTACAATTCCCTCCGGATTAAACGAAGAAGGGCCGGATGCTTGGCTTGACGCATACAACTCCTATGAGGATTCGCGCCTCGCGGCTAAGGAGGAGAAGTCGTCATCAAGCTCTTGCAAGGATGATGCTGATGATGTTGTTGAGATAGAGGAAGAAAAGATCTCATATGAGGAGCTCAAGTTCAAATTTGACTTGGCCTCCGAAAAGGCTAGTAAGTGCATCAACTCTTACAATAAATTAAAAGCAAAATATAAGAGTGCTAAGAGTAGAATGCATAAACTAGTTATTGCAAGTGTAGTTCATGATGAAAGGCATGTTTATGACACTTGTGAGAGAGAAGCACTTTTCTCTCAAGTTAAGGAATTGAGCATTTCTAATGAAAATCTCATTGCTCAAAACCTTAGCTTAGATGCTCACTTTCAACAACTTACGTTGAAATGTGAAGAGGAATCTCGGAAGCTCATAAGCTTTGTGTATTCTAGGGATTCACTCCACGATTTGTTGGAAAAACAACATCCGGCAAATCATAGAGGAGGTTTGGGTTATGTTCAAAATGTGGTTCCCAAACCCACCTCTAATTCTTCCTTTGGTGCAAATTCAAGAAATATTGCTAAAGCACCTAAGAAGAATCACCATGCTCTCTTGTACAACAATAACACTCACAAGAAGCATGTAGATCACAAGGTGATGAGGAAGAATGAAGAATCTCCATTTTTTGCTAAGAAGCAAAATCCTCATTCTTTGCATGCTAAGAAACTTGTTTCTACACCTAAGCATGCCACATCCTTCCCTCTTGCTAAGGCAAAACCTTTGCCTAGGAAATCCTTGAGATTATGGATTCCCACTAAGGCTAGTGTGCAAGAGAGAGATAGTTACATCAACTCTCTTGTTAGGGATGTGATCACCTCGTGTGATTATGTTAGGAAATCAAACTCCTCTTGGGTTTGGTTACCTAATGTTTAGGTTCTTCACACTTTTGCATATTGCATGGGTATTATGCGTCTATGTTTATTTTTTGCATACCCATTGATTGTGTGTGTTTCATGATTTTGAAAATATTTTTCAAATTTATTTCTTTTCATGAAAATTGGGACCTTAGGGTTTATTGACATACATGCATGATCCATGTGTATGTCAATGGGGGAGTTAATATAATATATCTTTAAATTATTTTAAGACATATTTTAACTCTCATTTCGGAGGTTTTTTTGTTTTGAGATCATTATTTATATTTGGTTATTTTGGGTCTCAAACCAAACCTCTTGTTTATTGCCAACTTGTTTCATATCTCATTTTTTTGGCAATATTCATGTGTATCTTTGAAGCTTGATTTTTCCATATCTATTGCTTTGATACACTTATGGCCCATGGCTCCAATAATTAATTGGTATTAGATCCTAGATGTCAAAAGTTGAGCATTTCTATGATCTAGGGGGCGCATGGGATAGTGAATTGATAATCACTAAATTTTATATTTGGTATCATACATATCTTTCTTTTCTTGCATATTGTCACATCTTGGTTAAGATGATAATGGGGGATGTTTTTGATGTCCACCTTTTTGACGATGTCAAGGGGGAGAGATATATGCATTATGTGATCATATCTATAGGGGGAGAGATATATACATATGCATATGGGGAGAGATATCTCTATAGGGAGAGATATATGGGATTAGATAAACCATTCATGTTTTCATGATTTTATTCTTTGCAATTGGTTTATGTAACCCATGCCTATTATATGTCACCATGTTGTTAATGGTTTATGAGTATCTACCTTTGTGTAGCTCATTATTTAATTGGTGCATATAAGTAGGGGGAGATCATTAACTTTGTGCTTTAATTCTTCATGATTTACATAATGTGTGTCATCATCAAAAATGGGGAGATTGTTGAGTATTGGTGTTTCATACCAATCTTATTTTGATGATGATCACAACATTATGTTGTTGCTAATGAATCTCTTGTCTTAGTCTCTCAGTTTATTTCAAGGATATCTTTCTTGGAGACTAATCACTTGGTGTAAGGATGGACATCATGTGAAGAAGGGCCAAATTTTGGACTCAAGGAGTGCCAAAGCTTGGAGATGATGGAGAGCAATCAAGGCATCAAGATTGAAGACTTAGACTCTTTTGAAAGCATTGTAATCCATGTAATTTACTTTATTGCTTTCTCTCTCTTTTGAGTCTAGGGTTGATGTAATGCCTTGCTAGATGGTTTACTCATTCATGCACATGCATTTAACCATCTTAGTGAACCATAGGATTATCATAGAATCCAACCCAATAGGTTCACTCCTTCTGTCAGTCGCCTGTTGAGGGAAACACGGTCGACTGGGTGATTTTCAGTCGCCTGTAGATCCTTCTACAGTCGCCTGATATGCACTGCTCAAGTCAACATTTCTATTGACTCAAACTTGAGCTTTACGCACAGTCGCCTGTCAATCAGTTCCCAGTCGCCTGTATATTTACAGTCACCTAAGATTTGGCCAACTGTCGCCTGTCTAGCATAAGTGCAATCTCTGCATCTCTCTGTCTTCTCTCCATACTTTACAGTAGTCGACCGATGAAAAATATACAGTCGCCTGACTATTCGACAGTCGATTGTAGTATTAACACCAGTCGCCTATACGAAGAATTGGAGAAAGGGTGCAGCTCTCTGTTTCGATCCATCCCATGCAGCAGTCGTCTGCTGAAGGATTTACAGGCGCCTGTCCTGTTTGTTAGTCGACGGTATTGACTTCGTCAGTCGACTGTCCTGGCTTAGATTATAGCCGTTGGATATTTTCTGGCCGTTGATCAGTCGACTGTCTTATGATCATCAGTCGACTGTTCCTGTCGTTTTCACCCAGTTTCTAGCCGTTGTAGATTTGATTATTTGGCTGTTTCTTTGGGTTTTTGGGCTTGATATAGGATTCCTATATATATGAGTGTGATGCCTTTCTTGAGAACTCTTGACAACATTTGATAAACTCTTGATTCTATAGAAAATCTCAAGAGATCAATAAGCCACTCTCAAGCTCCCTCATTTCCCTCTATTGAGCATTCATCTTTCTTCATGCATTGAAGTCCAGCTCAAGAGAAATCATCCAAGTGCTCTCAAGCATATTCCAACACTTGGAGATCCTCTTCCATGCCTTGCATTCATTCATGAGTAAGCATCTCAAGGCATAGGTAAGAGTAT
Source organism: Scilla litardierei (assembly GCA_030789695.1). NCBI lineage: Eukaryota > Viridiplantae > Streptophyta > Magnoliopsida > Asparagales > Asparagaceae > Scilla > Scilla litardierei. The sequence continues at coordinate 302,020,632 of CM061133.1, read as the reverse complement.
TTACTTTACATGGTGTAAATTGTTTTCCTATTTCTCTTTGTGGGATTAGGACTTTCTCTCTTTGTGGGAGGTTGTCTCTTTGTGGGACTTAGGATACTCTCTTTGTGGGAGTAACTCTCTTTGTGGGAGTTTAGTGTCCTAGTGTAGGGCTAACCCTAATTCTCTGAGTGGGAGTTAGTGATTCTCTGTGTGGGAATCTTGATCCTTGTGTAGGATTGGTTGGGTCCTTGTGTAGGGCATAAATCCTCTTTGTGAGGTATCTCTTTGTGGGATTTGTATTCACTTCTCTGTGTGGGATTATAGTGAATTTTGGTGTGGCTGGATGTATCCAAGTTTGGGGAACCAGGGTAAACCTTTGTGTTTGCGTTTGGATTGATTGTGCCTTTTAATTCCTCGTGCATTTATTATTCCGCATTTGCAAGTTAAATTTTATTTGGACAATTTTATTGCCATTACACTATTCACCCCCCCTCTAGTGTGTGTTGTTAGTATTGCAAGGGTTAGACGATCCCTACAAATTGCAAATACTGTAACATCACATACACTTGGGGTTTTTGGGTAACTTATAATAGCGAGTTTGCGGGAGCGACCAGTCCGATCTTTATTGTTGTCACCGTTCGGGTTCTAGCAACCCCTTCAAAGTTGTAAGGTGATAAATTCACAGACTTGATCACAGATTCTTGAACAATATTACATGTCTTGAGCAGTATTGCATGTATTGATTGGCACAGTTTTGGTTTAACCCGGGTTCGCGCACCCGTGGTATCAGGTGGACTCTTGGTTGCTCACTGTACTCTGCATTTTAAGTCACTTTCTAGGTTCGGCACAGTTATACTCTCGTAAACTTGACATCTTTAATAATATTTTCTTTTAATTGCTGATAAATTGTGAAAGTTGTAAATCTGCAAAACTATATTTCTGCTCTTTTACATACCGTTATTGTATGCTCTTTTACTTCTAGTCCCTGCTAATTTACCATACTTGTATATTGTTTTAATTTCCATGCTAGACATACTTTGAGTTACGTCTGATCCTGGCACCCCCTTCTTTTTATGGTGGACCCGCCAGATACCTCATAGGTGGACGAGGAGACACCTGAATTAGCAGACGCCGAGCTCGCAGTTGAGTTTGACCAGGAGGACGCTGGTTACTGAGAGTGATTGTGAGAGTGTTATATTATCTTATACTTTTCTTTTCCAGAGTGTGGCTTGGTGTGTATTTGTTTTCAGGCTGTAGTTCCTTTCCTGTACGCTGCTTGTTTGTAAAAAGTTTGTGTTTCTTTTTCATGTATGAGTATTTGGCATATTCCTACAACGGAGCCTGTATTGACTTCATTGGTGCCTAGCAGGACTTGCGCATGTACCAAACAATAACGGGCCCCGGGAGTGGGTCGTTACAGTCTACATCTTTCCCGTTCTCATCCTTGCGTAGATGGGTTATCGTACTCATGGGAGTCCATTTGCTTGAAGATGATTCCATCCCGAATCGCTTGATAAACTCCCCAGTGTACTTTGTTTGATGTATGAAAGTCCCAGCCTTCATTTGCCGAATTTGTAGTCTAAGAAAATAGTTGAGCTCACCCATATGGCTCATTTCGAATTCATCCTTCATAGACTTAGGAAATTCTTGGCAAAGATTAAATTTAGTAGAACCAAATATTATATCGTCTACATAAACTTGAATTAAAAGGATATCATTTTCATAATCTTTAATGAAAAGAGTTGAATCAACTTCACTCATTTTAAAACCTAAATCCAAAAGAAAGGTTTTGAGTCGATCGTACCAAGCTCTAGGAGCTTGTCTCAACCCATATAGCGCTTTCTTAAGTTTGAAAATATGGTTTGGATTTTTTTCATGTATGAAACCGGTGGGTTGAGAAACATAAACTTCTTTATTAACTGTAATGGCCACTTTTCCATCGTACGTATTTCATACGTACTTTCTTAATGCTTCGTATTTTATGTATTTTTGCGTTTTGATTTTTTGTTATTATTTCCTTAGTTCGGACTCGTGATCGAACCCGTATTCACGATCCTCACGACGCCACAAACGTCCCGGTATTCTCCATATAATTTTTGGATGACACCGGGTCGAGGGGCAAAGATTGTAATAATCTAATAATTTTTTTACAATATTAATATTTTTAAAAACTTAAAACTTAAACTTTTTAACTCATCTAATTTTTTAATAAACTGATTTTATTAAAAATCTAAACTAAATTGATTTTATAATTTGATATTTTTTCTAACTACTTCCCCCCACATCCCCACGAACCACTCTCTCTATCCACACATGCATGGGATCTCAACGCTCACGTACGCCCACCATGTTTTCTCTCACACCCTATCACGTTCACGCAACCTCCCCCAAGTTATTGCAACCAACCCTGCATGTCTCCCCTCCCCCGTCTTCTTCTTCTCCTCTTCTTCTTAAAGCCCACCAGGCGCCAGCGTCTTCTCCTTCAACTTGTCGTCCACGTCATCAACCCGCAACCCTAGCCCCATCAAACGTAGCAGCACCACAAGCCTTGAGACCCCTCCTCCCTTTCATCTCCTCCTCCACCCGCATTCACCAACCCCGGCAGCCCCCACAACCTCGACCTCCCAGCACCACCCCGCAGCGCCTCCCACACCCCCACCACATTATCACTGCCAAAGCCCCCAGCTCTTTAACTCCGACTCCCAGCCCTCCTCTACACTTCCAGCACCACCCCTCCCGAGCAACCCCACCACCTCTAACCAACGTCTTCAACACCGCCTTCCTCCTCCGTTTGAAACACCATCAGGCCCTCCATCAGCCTCCCTTATCACCAACTACCCCCACGCCACCTCCTTTCCGACCGTTCGCAACCTACTCATTAGCCGCAACCTCACCCTTCGACACCGCCGTGTGTCTACCACTGAAACGTCAACACTTCGGATCCACCGCCCTCCTTCCTTCTATCTAAAAGCCCGCAGCATCGTACTCTCCTCCGACCTCTAACATCCATCTCCCATTCACCGTCTTCTTCTTCTCTCGACGACTACATCGACCCTAGCCTTCCGGCAACCCTCATCACCGCCATCTTCCTCCCTCAACTCATCGTCCTTCCTCCGATAGCACTCCGACACAACCCGACGCCTCCCCTCTCAGCCCCCACAGCAGCCGCGGCCACCTCTCTCTCGCCACCGCGTCACCTCCGGCACCAACCACCCATCGATGCCTCGTCACTGTCTGACTCTTTCCCTGGCAAGCAAACAACAAAAAAGGAAGAAGAAACGTGAGACTGTGAGGTTAGTTTATTAATATATGTATTATATTAATCAGTAAAATATGGTAACAGTATGTTATTAATATTAATAATTTTTTAACCTAATATAACAGTAAGTTATTAGTATGTTAGTATATATATACTATTATTAGTAAGTTATATTATGATGTTAATATGTACGTTAGTTTATTGATGTTATCAGTAATTATATTAATATGTATGATAATTAATATTTCATATCATGTTACTGTTGGTATTATAAATGGGGTTAGTATTATATTAGTTAGTATATATAATAGCAGTTTTGTATTAATTCATTAGTTATAAATTATATATATAAGTTTCAGCTTTATAAGAGTTATTAAAATGGGATATTAGAATACTGTTTATTAAAATGAGAATTAGTAATAAAGTTAGTATGAATACCGTATTTGTGTTAGTGTAAATTATAACCGTATGTTTATAAAAACAGTATGTTATTTTATAAAACAGTATACTATATACGTATATAGTTATAATATTTTAATCAGTTAAATTCGTTTAGCCTAATAACGAAATCTAATTGCGCAGAAACGTTCGTGCCTCTCATACGAACTCATTGACACCAAAATCATCGAAATCGGGGAAGTGTGCACTTTCTACATGTTTTCAATATCGTTTCATCTAAATGTGACATCAAACTTCACGTGTTTACTTTTGTGTATTGCGAGATAAAAATCTGTGTGTGCATGTGTGTGGACATTTAATTAAGTCGATTGACGAGATCAAAACCCCGCGTGCGTGTGTGGACATTTATTAAGTAAATTGAAGCCTTGTAACGACATGAAATGCAAAACATTGCTGAACGTAAATGAATTGCTTGAACTGCTTGAAACCAATAGAGATCACAAGCCGGTTTGGATAATCACAGATATTGCATGCCAAGATTTGGCCATCTTGTGGGCCGGTTTGGCTAGTCTGGCTCGTGTTTTAGTATTACAAATTATGATGGCCGATTTGGCTGATTCTGGTTCGTGGTCCAGAAAGTACCCATGGGTGGGGTTGGGTTCGCGGGCACTAGTCGGAAGTAAACAGGTCACCTTCGAGGGCACTAGAAGGTCGATTCACTTGCTTACCGCCTAACGGCGTGAACCTTAGTCACTAAATTGCACACACTCATGAACATCTTGAAAATGTTATATTGAACTTGTATAATGTTTAGAACTGCTACTACTTTCATTTAGAACAGAACTGCCATGTTTCCATTTAAAACAGAACTATTATTGCTTCCATTTAAAATAGAACTGCCATGCTAATCTGCTTAGAACTTGTAAACTGCTCATTTATTCATAAAGGTTTTAACTGCCATGAAATTGCTTTTGATAACCTTGCCAAGGTTCAATTTTACTGACATTTTATATCTTGCCGAGTGACCCTCGCTGACGTATATTTCCTTCTCTTCTATCTTGTAAAATATACATCAGGTTTGAGACAGGAGTATACTTTGAGACTTAACAGGTTGACTAGGAGTACCCGGACCCTGATATCCACTGCTGAGGAACGGCTTGCTTCTGCAACACAGCTACAAAATTAACATTTTTCGTTTTAATCTTATTCAATGTAATTTTTTTGGATGTAACTGTTTCTAATGGCCATGTTAGGCCTTATTTGTGTACATGTAATTCTGGACACTGAATCCGTAAAAATGATAATCTGTATTGTTTTGAGTTCGTATGCAAGGACCTGAAATGTTGTAATCACAGATGCTTATTGTGCTTAAGTCAAAGAAGGAAGAAAAAATTACTTCTTTGTTTTAAGCACATGCAGACCAGTTTGCCTCCACGCTCCCAAGTATAATGGGAAGCGGGGCGTGACAGGTTTTAGTGGTGGCCCATGCAGGTCTGCATTCTACGAAATACTCGAAATAATATGGATGTCATTATTAGCCAGATTGTCTAGATAAATCTTCTATGCAAATGTTTACCTTGTTTTTGCACCATGACCGGGAGACATAACAACAGGAACATGAATAGAGATGGCAGAAGTGGTACTTCCGATATCAACGAACTCTGAGGAGCCATGAGAGTGATGTTGGAGATCCAGCAGTAGTTGATTCAGTAAGGTCAGTAACCTACTCAAATTGCACCACCACCCCCTCGAGCTGAACCCGGAGTTAAGCAATTTCATGAGCTGCAACCCAAGAGCTTTTCTGCGAAGGAAGGGCCTCTAAACGCTAAAGAATGGGCCCAAGGGACAGAAAACAAACTGAGTGCTGCTCGTATCCCTCAGGCAGGATGGGTCGATGTCGCTAAGCTCCAATTGACAGATAATGCTAGGAGCTGGTGGCAACTAGAAGAGGGATGCTTGGTCTAGCCTATCTCTTGGGGCATGTTTCGGGAAATGTTCAACACCAAGTATTTTTCCAAGACAGCCAAACGGGAACTGCAGTAGCGCTTCGCCAATCTGGTCCAAGAAGGTATGACCATTGATGAGTATGAGGCCAAAAGTTTTCTATTCTCAGCCGCTTTGCAGCCCATATGGTCGAGGATATAGAGGATTGTGCATTTCTGTTTTGCCAAGGTCTGAATCCCAAAGTTCAGGCCTCAATGACCTCGACGAAACTCACGACCCTTTAGGACGTTTTGGATGCTGCACAGAGCTATGAAGTCGTGGCGTGACTTCCAGTAGGACCTCAAGCTAGAGGAAGCAAGCGTCCACAAAAGCCGCCAAGGAATGATCTCCATCCAACCCAGACAACCAACTTCAAAAGGCCTACGACTCCAGCCGACTCCAGATCTACAATGGTGTGTCACCATTGTAACCGACTGGGTGACGTGCGTATATATTTCATATATTCACGCACGTTTTCTTTCGTGTTTCTCCGTATTTTCCGCTGTCTTTTATTTGTTTTCTCGTATTTTCTCGTTTTCTTTCACTTTTCTTTGTTTCTCCATGTTTGCAGGAGATTGCCCGCGTAGGGGATGTTTAACGACGATATCTCAAGTCCCCGGAGCAACGGGAGGAGTCACGCGTGATCCAGGGGGTCAAACGATGAAGATTACATCTTTCAGCCCCTCACCCGGTCGGTTGGTCATCTCCAACCGATCGGGTGATGCACGCGTGCACCACCCGGTCTCAGCTGGAGCTCAAGTGGAAGTCACCCGATCGGTTCACAGGCCGGTTCAACGGGGCTGATTCTCTGTCTTTTCAAGCCAAATTCCAACCGATCGGGTGACTCTCACCCGATCGGTTCATCTGTAGCTGATGCTGAGGAGCCGAGACACGGGCACCCAACCGATCCCTTCACCCGATGGCGCCAAGATCCAACCGGTCACTCTAAGAACTCAACCGACCGGTTCATATGACCGGGTGAAAGTCCGTCGTTTTCTATTTATTATTTGTAACGGATCACCCGATAGGTTGACTTGTCAACCGATCGGGTGATACGAGATCCTATAAATAGGACCCCTAGGGTTCCAGAAACGGGGAGCTGTTAGTTTTTACTGTTTTCTCCTATTTGTGACGGCTGTAATTACTTTTCTATTGTAAGTTTTCGGATCTTTCTTAAACTTTAGTATTATCTTAATTGCTCTACTACCTTCACATTCCTATCGTCTGATTATGATTTTAACGGTTCATTTTCGTTTAGATCGCTTTTTAATGAATATTTGTGAGTAGTTCCCAAATCTGGGATTTTGGCGGAAACCCCTTCGGGGGATCTTCCCGATGCATCCATAGGGTTAGGAAATCGATAGGGATTAGGAATCTAACGGTTACGCGGTGTGTTTTATCGTCATCGGCGGAAAAAAGACCGCCTTTGACCGTTGGGCCAAGGGGGAATAAACTTGGCGGTTGACTCCCTAGCCATAGCTCACGCCCTTAGCGTAGACGCCGAATCCTAGTGCACGGGAGCGGCAAGATGAGACGTTGGGAGTTATCGTTGCGAGCCTAGTGCTCCCGGAATCGATTAGTGTTAATGGACACGGGAGTGCCCACTGATCGAACCCGGGAAGTCCGGTGTATCATCCTGGGCACCGACTGGAATATCGGGCCCATGGGATGCCGGTAACACTTTCAGAGGCAACGTCTCACCATTAGACCCTAATTCCGATCGCCATCCTACCCGTAGGTCGTATCGGCGAGAGTCGCTCGTTGGAGTGGAAACCAAAGTCCCGGGTTTATTTTCTTATTGTTCATACCTTGCATTCCTTTCCCGTGACAACCCATCAACCGATTCGGGCTAGCTCGCCCACGGGGTGATTTCGGTCCTCCTTGACACAAGCACATCCTAGCCTCCCTGTGTTCGACCCCCAAGCCACACTACAACACCGTGCGCTTGCGGTTACAAATATCTAAACCCTCACACGGGTCCCCCGGCCATTTGCGGCTAGCAAACTGGGGGCAACGTCAAGTTTATGGCGCCGTTGCCGGGGAGGCAACGTGCTTGTTATTTTAGGATCTCTTGAACCCTAGTGTCTAGCTCTTATCCCTACCTCGCGATAATTTTCGCATTCTTCTTTTTCCTTTTTATTTTCTTCTTTTTATTTCTTATCTTATCTGTCTCTCTCCCGCTTGTCGCTTCACGGGTGTTTGTTGTTTTTCATGCGCAGGAGTTCAAGAAGTCTCGACGACTTGATCCCCGTTGATCCAGAGATTAATGCCACCCTTAGGCGTTTGGCCGCCGAGAAGCGAAGAAGAGAGGATCCTGAAGCCATGGAGGAGGACACCCCGCCTCGCAAGTCCCTGTTGGAGTACTCGATGCCATATATCGAGTCCACTTCCGCCATCCGTCCTCCAGCTATTACGGCCCAAAGCTTCGAGCTAAAGCCGTCTTTGGTGACATGGATCCAGCAGGATCAGTTTTCGGGTGCACCCATGGAGAGCCCGATCGATCATCTAGACTCCTTCTTGGAGAAATGTGACACCTTCCGGATTAATGGTGTCACGACTGAGGCGATCCGTCTGAAGCTGTTCCCCTTCTCGTTGCGAGACAAAGCCAAGCAATGGCTTAGGGGGAAGGACCCCAACACTTTCAATACCTGGGAGAAGCTCTCCAACGCTTTTCCTGACGAAGTTCTTTCCTCCGGGGAAGACCATGAAGTTGAGGAGTGAGATCTCCTCCTTCTCCCAGGCCAGCCACTAGTCCTTGCATGAAGCTTGGACGAGATACAAGGAGATGCAGAGAAGATGCCCTCACCATGAGCTTCCGAAGTGGCAGATTATTAATCTGTTCTACAATGGGCTGAGGGATGACCTAAAATCTTCTATGGACGCCGCGGCTGGGGGTTCCTTCATGTCAAGGAGCGAGGAAGATGCCGGACATATTCTGGAAAATATGGCATCCAACAATGAGTGGTGGTGTGACGAGAGATCCACACCCAGGTCTGGGGGTATACACAGAGTCGAGGACGTCGACAAACTTTCAAGCAAGTTCGACTTGCTTTCGACCCAGATCTCCGCACTAATGGTAGGCGCCGGTGGCGCCGGTTCACAACAGATTGCTGCGGTAGAATCCGAAGTTTTTGGAGAGTTCGACGGTGGTGACATCTCACCACCGTTGGATCAGGCGAGCGCATTTTTTTACAATCCTACGGGTAATGCGCCATTTCCACCACGAACCAACTCAAACCCAGCCTACTCTCCCAACAACCGGAATCATCCGAACCTCAGCTACCGGGCACCTTACCAACAGCAGGCTCAGCAACAACAGCAGACTTATCAGCCGACTAGGCCACAGCAGAGTCAGTTTCAGCAGCAAAAATATCAGCAGCAGCCTCAGCAACAATATTACGCCCCCAGGAATCAGCAGCCAATCCAGCAGCAGCAGCAGTATGGCCAACAGAGGGCCGTCTCTCCGGTTGAGTCTCTCTTGACTCAATATATAACCAACCAGGAGAAGATCAATCAAAAGCTGGAAATGGGTCAGCAGGCCCTCACAGACCAAGTAACCCAGCTGGGGTTACAAGTGGCGACCCTTTCAAGGTCACAAAACCAATTGCCGCCACAACCTGAGGTGAACCCGAGGGGAGCAACCCAAACGTCGGCACTCGTGCACGAGCACGCAAATGTGTCCGCTATCGTTCTGAGAAGCGGGACACAAATCCCTACTAGAGTGCCCCCTAACAGACCGAAAGCACCGTTGGTCGTCGAGCGACCGATCGAAAAATCAAACGACGCCGGTGCTTCGTCATCAAATCCTACGACTCCGGAGGGAGTCTCTGAAGAAGAGAAGAAGAAGAACGAGGAAGGGAGCCTGAAAGTGTTCAAACCCGTTGTGCCTTTTCCACAACGGTTAGCTCAGGCCAAAATCGATGAGAAATATGGCAAGTTCTTCGCCATGGTCAAGGATCTGAGCTTGCAAATCCCCTTCCTGGAAGCAATCGAAACAATCCCCTCCTATGCGAAATTCCTGAATGATTTGGTGACGAGAGGATCTAGAAAAGAGAAAGTAGTGTTGACGGCGGAGTGTAGCGCTCTCATCCAGATGGCAAATCCACCGAAACTTAAAGACCTGTGGAGCTTCTCAATCCCTTGCACGATCGGGGCAGTAAAGATTCATCGTGCACTCGTCGATCTCGGAGCGAGTGTCAGTTTGATGCCCTTATCGATGTATAAGAGGATAGGAATGGGTGATTTGGAGCCCACCGGTATGACCCTACAACTTGCTGACCGGTCGGTCAAATATCCGGTGGGGATTGTGGATGACCTCCCCGTCAATGTAAAAGGGGTGCATGTGCCAGTGGACTTCGTTGTCATGGACATGCCTGAAGACGCACACACTCCCATCATCCTGGGACGGCCTTTCATGGCCACTGCTGGCGTTTTGGTTGATGTGAAGAATGGAAAACTTTCGCTAAACGTCAGCGGAGAAAAGGTTGAATTTGATCTGGGGTTGTCCATGAAGTACCCCGATCCCCCAGATGACCCTCGGTGTAATTTACTGGAGGTGGAAGAAGATAAAGCTGCTGAAGAGAGCTCCTGGGAGATTCTCTTAAGAAATCCCCCCGATAACTTGGGGGATTCAGAAGACCAAGACGGCCCCAAGAACAATGATGCTGCTGGGAAAGCGAATGCAGCACGTACGACCCCTCCCGGGTTCCCCAAGGCTCCTCCTGCGAGGAAAACGGGAAAAGAACCCATGGACCTCACCAAAGACGAGGTCCGGATCCTTAAGAAGATGGCGGTGAACGCCAATACGAAAGAGAAGCCCCCGGATCCCAAAAACAAGGAGAGGGTAGTCGAGCAAATCTTTCTCCAGCCGCTGACTACTCCAAAGGCTGTGAGCTCCGATGAAGAAGAGATGCCGAACTTCGGGCATCACCCGTATCAACCACCGTGAACATCACTTGCGGGCGTCGAGCCAACGACGTTAAACAAGTGCGCTTCATGGGAGGCAACCCATGCTCTAAACTTTTGCACCACTTTTTAGTGTTATTTTTGACTTTATTTTATCTATTTTTATAAATAAAATCAGCCGCAAGTACATCCGTTCAGTGACTTAGACAATCTGTTGGTTTTTGCAGGAAACAAGGCCCCAACCAATCGGTTGATAACTCAACCGATCGGTTGATAACTCAACCGATCGGTTGGGATGTATCAGATACAAGCCGCATCTGTCCCTAAATGAACCGATCGGGTGAAGAATGGAGAGACCGGGTGACAGACCGGGTGATCTGGGGAGAATTCTCGGGAAAGTTTTGGAAAATATCAACCGATCGGTTGAGTTAGAGCGCGATCGGTTGAGGCGATCGGGTGAGCAACCCTCAATTCTCGGGAAAATGAGTGGAGCGGCCAACCAATCGGTTGACAAGTCAACCGACCGGTTCGCCTATAGCAATTCTTCAGAAAAATTTTTTGACCTAACAGTCAACCGATCGGGTGACAAGTCACCCGATCGGTTCGACTTAAAACCCTATAAATACCCTCGACCACCCGTTCGCATTCACCCTCGCCCGATCGCCCACTCCGCCGGCGATTCACTTCCTCCTCCTCCCCAACGGCCGGATTTCACTCCCCCACGTCCTCCACTCTTCCAATACTCCCTCTCTCCACCTCCTCCGTCAATCTCTCCATCATTTTCACTCCCTCTCTCCTTTCATTTCGAATTTCTGACCTAATCCCCCCCACAAAACGCCCATTTTCAAAATTCTTGCTGAAGAAGATCGCCACGGCTCCACACTTCTCCCATTGCACGGCGTGGGGACATCTACGAGCAAGCTTCGCCATTTCGCTTGGGTACACTCGCTCCTACGCTCATATTTCTATTTTTGCCCTATAAATTGTGCTTGCTCATTTTGCTTGTGTTAGTGTGCATTCATCACTTTTTGCACTCATTCATACACGCACACTCACGCATGGCTAGGGATAAAGACAAGGGGAAGGGGATTTTGCGGGAGGAGGAACCATCCCGAAAGAGACGAAAACAAACACGTCCCCCTCTCCACACACGAGCACTGACACTAGGCCCTCGCGCACCTGTTATCCCCCCTGTGGACCCAATGTTGGGCCAGCATGGGTATATCTTTAGGAACCAGGAACACAAGGATTTTTATCGTAGGCTCGATGCTCGGGGGCATCTATCAACTAAGTTCCCACACACACAGTCACTAGTCGATCTCGGTGTCTTCACCGAAGTCGAATCTCTTTTCGCTAACTTAGGTTGGTTGGCCTTTCTTAATGCCTCTGCCTTATCCTACCCGTCACTCACCCTCGAATTTCTCTCTACACTTGTTTGGGAGTCCGGGTCGATCATAAAATTCCGGGTGCGTAACAAGAGTGTCACCACAAATCTGAATACCATTAACGATATATTTGGTTTCCCCAATCTTGGGGATGACTCCATCCGACACTACGGGTACACGCCCGAGTTTAACGTCGATCAATTCTGGTTCCGCCTCACACTGCTCCATAGCTATCCCCGAGGTAGGGCCAAGGCCTCCTCCATCATCCACCCCGTATTTCGTTTGGCCCACAGGATCATATCATCTGCATTTTTTCCCAGGGACGAGTCCGGCACCGTGACTATCCCTGACCTTTTTATCCTCTGGGCCATGATTTTCCCTTTTGTTCGGGACGATGACGGGATTAGCTTTAGGGCCCCTACCGTCCCCATCCATGGCGGCGATTGGCTTGTTTACAAGCTTCTCGAGATCAGCCGGGCCGGTAAGGGGAAGTTTTGTTGTGGGGGCATCATTACTATCATTTGTTCTTACCCCCAATTTAATATTCCCATCCCCAATAATCTTCCCGCTGCCGCAGGACCCTCACAGCTAGATATTGATGTCATGCGGCACATTCACATGATTAAACCCCACTCCGATGGCCGCTTCATCTTCAATTATGGCCACCCCCCAGCCCCTTACACCATTCTCCCCAACCCCGCTCACATGACCATAGCTCTTGTGGGAGATTGGACCTTCCCACCCGATCCAAATTTCCTAGCGAGGTTGCACCTTCCTTTCCTTCCCGCGGACGCACGCAGACCACCATCCCCTGCCGCCCACTTAGGCGAGCAGGATATCCCTGCGTCTCGGGGAGATATGGGGGCTGGCCCGAGTCGTCCTGTTTCTGTTCCGGGCCCCATCACTTCTGAGCACCTCTTAGCGGCCATTTCTGGCCTTGTCTCCTGTGCCGGCATGACCACCGCCGCCGGCACCACTTCCACCTTTCCTGCCGGCACCACTTCTGCCTCACGTCAGTCCACATCCTTTGGTCGTCGCCAGGTCTCTGCCCGTCTTGGTCTTGAAAGGGAGGTCGCTGCCCTCCGTGATCTCGCCATGTCCTCTGCCTCCTCGGACCCATCACCGTCCTCTTTTCTCACTCACCCACGTTTCCTCGCACTTGAGAGGAACGCGGCCGCCATTCTTCGCCTTCTCACTCACATCCACGTTCCACCTCCACCTTCACCACCTCGACGATCTTCTCCTCCACCCTCCCACACATCCCCACATCCATCACCTCCCTCACCACATTCTTCTCCTCCCTCATCTATTCCCATCCCGGTATCCACTTCCCCCCTCCCGACCACTTCCATCGCACCCACGCTACCTCCTCCCTCCTCCTCCATCACTTCATATGTGCGTCGGAGGAAATTGCCGGTGCGCTCCAAATCTCTCCCACCACCACCCACTACCGTCACCACCACATCTTCTCCCCCCATTTCTATTCCTTTCACCACCGCCTTGATCTCCGTCCTACCACCACCACCCACCTCCACCGACACTCCTCCCATCGTTCACACCACCGCTGCACCTATTCCTCCACCTCGTTCCCCACTTCTCCGCACACCCCCAGCCTCCCCCGACCACCCAGCCACACCCTCTTTCGAGGAGGGCGAGGATTCACCTTCTCCTGATTTTTGATTTCACCTTGTTTGTTTTTGACTCCCCCTTGCATATTTCTGCATTTCACGTTCGCATTTTATTCGCTAGCACTGTCATGTCTAGCTTGGGGGACGTCTCTTTTGGTGTGTTGTCGTGTCTTGTTTTTTCTCATTTTTGTGTGTGTGCTTGTTTTTCCCGTTTTGGGTGTCGTGTCGTGTGGTTTTCGTGTCGTGTGGTTTGATTTTGATTTTTCTTTATTTTCAGTTTCATCTCTGTGTCTTTCTCGTTTTCATTTCTTTTTGTGTCGGTGCATATTCACCCCCATCTTCATTGCCCTCCCGTACTCACTCATATTGCATTGAGGGCAATGCAAGCTTCAGCTTGGGGGAGTCGCACTTTGTGCGCCATTTGAGTCCTTCTTTTTCGTTTTTGTGTCGTCTTCATCGTGTTTTTTATTTTATTTTTCTTTCTTTTTTCTCTTCTCGTCTTTTTATCTCTTTCTCCTAGAGATGAACCTTATGATGAATCGCCACAAAATCACACACACCTAGCATGGCATCGATAATCACATTCACTAACCCTAGGATTTCGAGTTCTCTTGCATTTCACGCATCGTGTGTCCTCTTAGTTTTTGTGAGTCGTGTTTCGTGCCTATCTGTTTGGTGTGCTTCTACTTTGTGATTTTACTTTATATACCTGTCCAGGAATGACCCCTAGATTATCATGCTTCGATTTGAATATGCGGTATTTATTTTCCCTGTCTGCTTCTGCATGCTATTTATATATATCGTGTACTTCATTTCGCATGTGTCGGGATTCCATAATTAAGGACTAGGACAACCCATTTAGCCTATGCTCTATTTAGCGAGAATAGTTTCCTTCGCCCAAGTGTTTAGATTCCGACTTCTTTTTTGATTTACTTGGTGCAAATCCACTCGTCGTGTACCGTTCTCCCACTTGGGAGAGTACACGTGTGTATAGCCAAAAACCCAAAAATCCAAAAAAAAGAGAAAAGAAAAGAAAAACCCAAAAAGAAAAGAAAAGAAAAATTTTGTATAGCCAAAAAGCCTAAAAATGCAAATACCCAAAACCCAAAAAAAAAATTTCAAGTGTGAATATTTTTCCTATCTACCTAGAATAAAGGGAAGGCGAGAATTTGCATCGAGTGTTCTACTCCACATCATCTCAACCCCCATCGTTTTCGAAAACACTTGGCTTAAGAACTTTTTAGCTAGTATCTAGGCTATAGTGGTGTGATTTCCTTAACCCTAGTTGTGGAATCCCCGATGCATGATACGCTTCTATTCTTATACCCTTCTCATGCATGCTTGAACTAATATTCACCGCAATTTCAAATTCGAATCGGTATTTGGGTCGTTTCCTGGGTCTGTGTATATCGAGCTTTATTGCACATCGTAGATAGCGACACCGACTGCTAGCGCATGACCACACTCACTCGCGCTTCACCGCGTGGGCCTACGGCACTTATTTGGACTCGTTTTCCTAGGTTTAGTGATGTGATTTGACGTTTGCTTGCTTGGTGTGTCGTTTTTGATTTTGTTGGCTCTGACGGACGATCTAGGATATAGAGTTTTCTTTTTCTCTCTTTCTCTCTATTTTTCCCCTCCGAGCTCCTACTCTCACTCGTCTTCCTCGAGGACGAGGAAGAGTTCAGCTTGGGGGATTTTGATGTGCGTATATATTTCATATATTCACGCACGTTTTCTTTCGTGTTTCTCCGTATTTTCCGCCGTCTTTTATTCGTTTTCTCGTATTTTCTCGTTTTCTTTCACTTTTCTTTGTTTCTCCATGTTTGCAGGAGATTGCCCGCGTAGGGGACGTTTAACGAAGATATCTCAAGTCCCCGGAGCAACGGGAGGAGTCACGCGTGATCCAGGGGGTCAAACGACGAAGATTACATCTTTCAGCCCCTCACCCGGTCGGTTGGTCATCTCCAACCGATCGGGTGATGCACGCGTGCACCACCCGGTCTCAGCCGGAGCTTAAGTGTAAGTCACCCGACCGGTTCACAGGCCGGTTCAACGGGGCTGATTCTCTGTCTTTTCAAGCCAAATTCCAACCGATCGGGTGACTCTCACCCGATCGGTTCATCTGTAGCTGATGCTGAGGAGCCGAGACACGGGCACCCAACCGATCCCTTCACCCGATGGCGCCAAGATCCAACCGGTCACTCCAAGAACTCAACCGACCGGTTCATATGACCGGGTGAAAGTCCGTCGTTTTCTGTTTATTATTTGTAACGGATCACCCGATCGGTTGACTTGTCAACCGATCGGGTGATACGAGATCCTATAAATAGGACCCCTAGGGTTCCAGAAACGGGGAGCTGTTAGTTTTTACTGTTTTCTCCTATTTGTGACGGCTGTAATTACTTTTCTATTGTAAGTTTTCGGATCTTTCTTAAACTTTAGTATTATCTTAATTGCTCTACTACCTTCACATTCCTATCGTCTGATTATGATTTTAACGGTTCATTTTCGTTTAGATCGCTTTTTAATGAATATTTGTGAGTAGTTCCCAAATCTGGGATTTTGGCGGAAACCCCTTCGGGGGCTCTTCCCGATGCATCCATAGGGTTAGGAAATCGATAGGGATTAGGAATCTAACGGTTACGCGGTGTGTTTTATCGTCATCAGCGGAAAAAAGACCGCCTTTGACCGTTGGGCCAAGGGGGAATAAACTTGGCGGTTGACTCCCTAGCCATAGCTCACGCCCTTAGCGTAGACGCCGAATCCTAGCGTGCGGGAGCGGCAGGATGAGACGTTGGGAGTTATCGTTGCGAGCCTAGTGCTCCTGGAATCGATCAGTGTTAATGGACACGGGAGTGCCCACTGATCGAACCCGGGAAGTCCGGTGTATCATCCTGGGCACCGACCGGAATATCGGGCCCATGGGATGCCGGTACCACTTTCAGAGGCAACATCTCACCATTAGACCCTAATTCCGATCGCCATCCTACCCGTAGGTCGTATCGGCGAGAGTCGCTCGTTGGAGTGGAAACCAAAGTCCCGGGTTTATTTTCTTATTGTTCATACCTTGCATTCCTTTCCCGTGACAACCCATCAACCGATTCGGGCTAGCTCGCCCACGGGGTGATTTCGGTCCTCCTTGACACAAGCACATCCTAGCCTCCCTGTGTTTGACCCCCAAGCCACACTACAACACCGTGCGCTTGCGGTTACAAATATCTAAACCCTCACGCGGGTCCCCCGGCCATTTGCGGCTAGCAAACCGGGGGCAACGTCATTGGGGCATGTCAAGAAGGACTGTCGTGTGCTATTGAACCAGTGCTTAGTGTGCGGGGCACCTGACCATATCGTAAGGAACTGCCCGCGTCGCACTAACGATCCAGCGACCCAAACTATGGTAGCGTCAGGATCAACGCCACAGGGACCACCTCGGGCCCCACAGTGTCAAGTTCTCCAACATGCCAATCTCGAACACAGTCGGCACCAAACTTTCTCTATGGTCGCCAAGGAATTGACTGATGATTATATCTGAACCTGTCCTATCATCGCATCATAAATGCATCTATCTTTGCCTTGTCATCGTAATTGTTTCAATCTTAGATCCTTTCAATTATGAAGTTTTCATTCCTCTATAGGTCTTCTGCTTTCTTGAAGTTGTGGTATCACTTCATGTTTCGTCTATCAGGTGCTTCCTTGACTCTTATCTAGCTTAAGAAATTCCGAGGACGGAATGTTTCTTAAGGTGGGTAGGATGTAACGATCACTTTTCTGTCGTACGTATTTCGTACGTACGTTCTTAATGCTTTGTATTTTGTGTATTTTTGCGTTTTGATTTTTTGTTATTATTTCCTTAGCTTGGACTCGCGATCGGACCCCATATTCATGATACTCACGACGCCACGAACGTCCCGGTATTCTCCAAATAATTTTTGGTCAACACCGGGTCGAGGGGCAAAGGTTGTAATAATCCAATAATTTTTTTACTATATTAATATTTTTCAAAACTTAAAATTTTAAATTTAAACTTTTTAACTAATCTAATTTTTTTAACAAACCAATTTTATCAAAAATCTAAACTAAATTGATTTTATAATTTGATATTTTTCCTAACTACTTCCCCCCGCATCCCGACGAACCCCACACACACTCTCCACATCCCATGCATGGGATCTCAACACTCACGTACGCCCACCATGTTTTCTCTCACACCCTATCACGTTCACGCAACCTCACCCATGTTATCGCAACGAACCTCGCACGTCGCCCCTCCCCTATCTTCTTCTTCTCCTCCTCTTCTTAAACCCCACCCGGCGCCAGCGTCTTCTCCTTCAACTCGCCGTCCCCATCATCGACTCGCAACTCTAGCCCCATCAAACGCAATATTACCATGACATGCGTTTATATTTTATATATTCACGCACGTCTTCTCCGTAATTTCCCATTGTTTTTCGTTGTTTCGAATCCGTTCCTCTGTGTTTTTAGTCCCTTTTTTCACTAGTGAAGGGGACATACAAGGCCAACATCATGAGTCCCCAGAGCAACGGGAGGTGTCGCACGAGACCCTGAGAGCCAATCGTTAAGATAAACCATGTATCAGCTCTCAACCGATGGTTGACTCGGAAAACGTGCATGGGGCACGTCTTCCACTCCCAAGCGTAGGAGTGTCAATGCAATAAAAATAACCGGTGAGTACCGGGTCGGATCACAGGGACAAGTCGTTCTACGTTCACAAAATCGATCGATAACGAAAAATAAAGTGTTTTCCAACTAACTCGCTAACGGTGGAAATGTCGGAAAGGTGTGGTGAAAACGAAAATCTTACCTAAGTGGCTAGGGTTAGAGAACCAAATGTGGAATTTAGGATAGCTAGGAGAGAGAGCATGGGTTGTGGGCTCATTAAAATTGGCGTTAATCAAGTCTTAATTACCGCATATAACACAATCGGTCATCCGGCTAAGGAAGCCCAATCGGAATATTTAACTTTAAAAACACAACAATTTGCAATAGGGATGAACGTATTATCATAGCACTAATCAAATTAAGCACATGGATTTTTCTCAAATTTGCCCTCTCGGGACTTAGCCAATTAAATTCGTGCCCTAATAAGCATCCAACATTCACATTCAAAATTGGGCAAAGAGGGAAATTAGGGCTAAATTGACAACCAATCTCAATGAGTCACAACCCAAGT
The DNA here is from genome assembly GCA_030789695.1 of Scilla litardierei. NCBI lineage: Eukaryota > Viridiplantae > Streptophyta > Magnoliopsida > Asparagales > Asparagaceae > Scilla > Scilla litardierei. The sequence goes on along the minus strand of CM061133.1, from coordinate 302,001,900 downwards.
AATCCAATACTACTCTATCATCATGAAACAAACGATGGAATTTTCATTCACAAATTCGTCCAAAATCATTACAATAAAGAGATATCAAAAATACATAAGAAAAGTGGGAAGAGATCACCAATTTCTCAAGAAATGAGGTTCCCCTCTCACTTGGGCACCTCCTCCAAGCTCCCCAAGCTCCAATGGCCTCCTTCCCTAGCCCTAATCCTAATGGGGAAGAAGAACCCCCAAGAAAACCCTAAAAACTCCAAAAAACGCCAGCCTCCGCTTCATTCCCGCACTCTGGGCGAAATAAGCCTAATAATGGGCTTGCGGGTCGGATCAGGTCGGATCCGACCCGCACAAATCCCCCACACCCGCCCGCATCAGCGGGCGGGCGCTGCCTTGCGCGCGCAACAGCGGGCCGGCCGCTGGGCCAGCCCGCTCCGTTAGTTTTTTTTATTAAATTTTATTTTTTTATATTAAACCGGCCCAGCGGCCCGCTCCCAGAGCGGGCCGCTGCTGCCGTTTATTTTTTTTTAATTTTTTTTTAAATAAACGAAGCGCGCGCCTGCTGCTTACGCGGAGCGACCGATGGCGCCACGTGGCGCCATCTGATTGGCCCACGTGGCGCCCCAATAATTTCCTTTTTCTGGCTTTTTAAAGCCCATTTCTCCTCCAAATAATTCCAAAAAAATACCTAGAAATCTCAGAAAAATCCCAGAAAATTCTGTAAAATCCCCAAGACTCCCAGGAGTACCTGAAAAATATAAGATGAAGAAATTAGTCCATTTGATGTGAAAATTAATTTAATGACTATTAAAAACACAATATTGACCTCCCAATAAGCTATATAAAATATTCCAATGCTCAAATAGTTCCCAAAAAATGGAGATATGATCAAAATAATGGCAGGAGTATAGGAAAAATAATGGGAAGCCAATAAAGACGATAAAAACCGTATTTTGTGCCAAGAATGAGAATAAGCCCTAAAATTGATATGAAATGAAAATATACCCAAAAAGAGCACAATTAAGCCTAATCTTTGGCACAAAATGGGTGTAGTTAGGGGGGAAAATATGCAATTTATATCCCGAATCAACCGATCGGGTGGACAGATCCACCCGATCGGTTCATGCAGCCGTATCAGTCCCGAGGAAGAGGCGACTCCACCCAATCGGTTCAGTGATCGGGTGGATATGACACAGTACGCTGTTTTGAGAGCCAAAGTTCACCCGATCGGTTGACTTGTCAACCGATCGGGTCACCTATAGCAGTTGCTTCCCATGATCGAGAATTCGAAGACTCAATCGATCAGTTCAGCGATCGGGTGAGATTTATCAGAAGCTGAAGACCAAATTTCCTGTCGTTTCACCCGATCGGGTGAAGTCTCATCCGATCGGGTGGACTTCTATTTTTGTCTTTTAGTGAGAATATTCCCTGGCATCTTGCCAAATGTATAAATAGAGCTAGGTTTTCCCAGAAACGCAATCTCCATTTTAAGCTATTTTAGGGATTTTGTCTGCTTTGAATTTATTTCTATTTGTAAGTTCTTTGATCGCTCTAATATTTTTAATATTGCGTTTATACTGCTATTTGCTACAGTAATCTATTGCATGATTTCCATTTTGATGGCTATAATCTGTTTTATTTCTTTTCATGCCATGATTAGTGAGTAGTTCTTCAATCTAGGACATTGGTGGAAGCCTCTTCGTGGGTTCTCCCTAGAACGGCCTTAGGATTAGGGATTCGATAGGATATATGGATTTAGATGGTTACGCGGGGGCATTTCATTGTCATCGGCGGGAAAAAGACCGCCTTTGACAGTCGGGCCAAGGGGAAATAAAACGGGAGTTTGATTCTCTAGCCACAGCTCACCCACATAGCGTAGACATTGATTCCTCGCGCGTGGGAATGTCTTGGATGAAATGTCGGGAGCAATCGTTGCGAGCTTAGTGCTCCCAGAGTTGGACGGTGTTGGACATGGGAATGCCCACCGTTCGAACCCAGGTAGACCTAGCGTATCATCCTGGGCATCGACCGGAATATCGGGCCCATGGGATGCTAGGTACCACTATTAGAGGCAACGTCTCACCGCTAAACCCTAGAATCCGCTCACATTCCTATCCTTCGGTCGTAATAGTGAGAACTCATGATAGGACGGAAGCCAAAGTCCAAGTTTACCTTTTTTACCTCTTACATCTTTTCCATTAATTTACTATCGTGACAACCACCCAGAGAATATGCTAGCTCACCCACTGGGTGATCCGGATCCCGAATGTTCACAAGCACAACACACGCCTCCCTGTGATCGACCCCCAAGCCACACTTCGACACTGTACGCTTGCGGTTTACAAATTCTAATCTTAGTATCCCCGTCCTGATTTGAGTGCTAAACGGACGGACGGTCAAGCTCTATGGCGCCGTTACCGGGGATGCAACGTGCTTGTTACATTTAGGACTCGATTATCCTTGAGACTAGCTCACATCCTTACCCCGTGATAATTTTCACATTCTACACTTTTGTTTTGTTTTTTGTTTTTATTTCGCATCATACCATTCGTGCTTCACGGTATATCTTGATTTTTCATGCACAGGAACTCAAGGAGTCTCGACGACTTAGTTCCTTTGGATCTTGAGATCAACGCTACCCTGAGGCTTTTGAACGCAGAAAGAAGAAGAAGAGAAGAATTTGTCGCCATGGCAGGAAAAATCACTCCTCCAAAGTCTTTGCTCGAATACTCGATGCCGTCTATGTTGTCTACATCCAGCATTCAACCTCCGGCCATTACGACTGGAAAATTTGAGTTGAAGCCATCACTTGTGGCTTGGATCCAACAAGACCAATTTTCTGGAGCTCCCATGGAGAATCCCATCGAGCACTTAGACTCATTTTTGGAGAAGTGTGAGACATTCAAGATCAATGGCGTATCGACCGGGGGAATTCAGTTAAGATTATTCTCGTTCTCTCTACGGGATAAAGTGAAGCAATGGCTGAGGGGGAAGGACCCCAACACGTTTACAACCTGGGAGCGGTTTTCGAATGCATTCCTAAACAAGTTCTTTCCTCCGGGGAAGACGATGAAGCTAAGAAGCGAGATCTCCTCTTTCTTCCAGGCTAGCCATGAGTCGTATATGAAGCGTGGGTGAGGTACAAGGAAATGCAGAGGAAATGTCCTCACCACGAGCTCCCCCGTTGGCATATCATCAACCTATTTTATAATGGACTGAGGGACGATTTGAAGTCCTCTATGGATGCCGCAGCAGGTGGATCTTTCATGTCAAGAAATAAAGTGGATGCCGAAACTATCTCGGAGAACATGGCATCCAACAATGAGAGGTGGAGTGATGAGTGTGCTGCACCAAAAGCTGGTGGAATGCATCGGGTTGAGGAAGTGGACAAGCTGTCAAGCAAATTCGATTTGCTTTCCACTCAGATTTCAGCGTTTATGGTTGGAGCCGGTGCCGCTAACCTACAGCAAGTAGCAGCCGTAGAAACTGAAGTGATGGGAGACTTCGATGTTGGATACATTTCGGTGCCCGTGGATCAAGCGAGTGCCCTATTTTATAATCATACGGGAAATGCACCCTATCCTCCGAGAACAAGTTCTAATCCTGGATATTCTCCCAACAATCGGAATCATCAAAATTTTAGCTACAAGGCACCCTACCAAAAACTTCAGCAACCTCATCAGCAACAACAATACCAGCCTCCTCCGCCTCAACAAATGTACCAATAGTTTCCTCCTTGACATCAACAACATCCGCCCCAACAACAACAGTACAATCAATAACAATGAGTGGTCTCTCCGATTGAGAACCTCCTGGCTCAGTACATTTCAAATCAGGAGAAGATCACTCAACAACTACAGCTTGGGCAGAAATCCTTGGCCGACCAAGTAACCAAATTGGGATTGCAACTAGCAAACCTCCAAAAGGCGCAAGGACAACTGTCGGGTCAATCGGAGGTGAACCCAAGGGGACCAAGCCAAACTCTAGCCTTGACACACGGTCAAGCGAATGTCTCCGTCATTGTTCTGAGGAGTGGAAAGACGATTCCGGCACAGGAGGCCGAGAAAGATAATGAAGCGCCATTTGTCAATGAGAAACCGAATATGGAAATGAAGGGTAGTGGAGCTTCAACATCGAGCCCCGTGACTCCGGAGGGAGATTCTGAGAAGACGAAGAAGAATGAGGGAGACGACTTGAGGGGTTTCAAGCCTTCAGTACCATTTCTGCAGAGGCTTGCCAAGGCCAAAATTGATGAAAAGTATGCAGATTCTGTGAGATGGTGAAGGACCTAAGTCTTCAGATCCTGTTCCTGGAAGCAATCGAGACTATTCCCTCGTACGCGAAATTTCTTAAAGACCTAGTGACGAAGGAGAAAAGAAAAGAGAAGGTGGTCCTTACGGCAGAATGTAGTGCCTTGATTCAACGAGCAAATCCGTCGAAGCTTAAGGACCCGGGAAGTTTTTCTATCCGTGCTCTATAGGGGAAGTATCTATAAATAGAGTGCTTGTTGATTTGGGAGCAAGTGTAAGGTTGATGTCCATCTCGCTCTACAAAAGGATCAATATGGGTGAACTGGAACCTACGAGGATGACCCTGCAACTAGCAGATAGATCCGTGAAGTACCCCGTGGGAGTCGTCGACGACTTACCAGTTAATGTCCGCGGTGTATGTGTGTCGGTAGATTTTGTGGTGATGGATATGTCCGAGGATAATCACACTCTGATTATTCTCGGAAGACCTTTTATGGCAACCGTCAGTGTGCTCATCGACGTAAAGAAGGGAAAATTGTCCTTAAACGTCGGTGATCAAATGGTGGAATTTGACTTGGCTCTGTCCATGTAGCTACCACCCAAGGAATTCGAATGCAACATTCTGGAGGTTGAAGAAGAGAGAGTTAATGAAGCAGGAGCATGTGAAGTTCTTTCTAGGAACCCCCCTGAAGACTTGGATGGAATCGAGGTTCACACTAGGCTGGACAGAGAGAAAATTCTTGAGCCAGAATGTGTCTTCCAGTCAACTCCCCTTGGACTTGGGAAGAATGATCGAACGAAGAGCAAGGGGAAAGAACCTCTGATGCTCATCGCTGATGAAGTTCGAATTTTGAAGAGAATGGCGAGTTCGCCAGCACAAAAGAGAAGCCCCGGGATATCACCAGTGGGGGAGTAATTGAGACCATCCATTTGTCGCCGCTGTCAACAACCAGAATTTCTGCCCCAACCGCTGAGAGGACGCCAACCGTTGAGCGTCACCCGTTCAAGCCCCCCGAATATCATAGCGGGAGTCAAGCGAACGACTATAAAAAACAGCGCTTCATAGGAGGCAACCCTTGTCATAAACTTCTGTCCGTTTTTAATAGGATTAGTTTATTAATTTTTGTGAATAAATGTTGATGTGGGGAATTTTTGTTGGGACACTTAGAGGATTTATACTTTTTGTGCAGGAATTGCCCCACCCGATCGGGTCATACATCAACCGATCGGGTGGATCATTTCAGCAAGTGGCCAGCTTCAGTCGAAGAGTGAATTGATTGGGTGATAAAGTCGGCAATCGGGTCGGCGATCGGGTGAAGAAAACAGAGGCTTAGGATGTTTTTTGGAGAGCGATCAACCGATCGGGTGAGATCTCACCCGATCGGGTGACCTATAGCTGCTGATCCACAGAATTTTTTGAAAATTGATCCAACCGATTGGTGATTTTCACCCGATCGGTTCGCCCAAACCATATATATATCAACCCCCACTCGACTTCCATTTCACCTGACCTCCGAAAACTCCATTCGAGCGGTTCGTTTCGCCTTCTTCCAAAATGATCTTCCCCATCACTCCTACTGCTCCTAATCATACTCCCCCACTCCATCCACTCCTTTCCCACCACCAAGGCCCCTCCGTCGACCACGTTCAAACCGTAAACCCCTCAAAACCCTAGCCCTACCCCCCCCCCCATTTTCAAAATTTCTGTTTTCTTTGGATTAGCGTGCGGCAGCTCCTCGAATCACTCTATCGTGCGTTGTGGGATCTTTTGGGATCTGGGAATCGCATCATTGCTGGGTAAACTCGCTCCATAACTTGATTCTTATATTGCCCAGGAATTTTTATTTTGTCACTTTGTCATTTGTTGTGTGCACCCACATATCATCTTGCATATCACACCAAATCGCCACAACATCATGGCAAAAGACAAAGATAAGGGTAAGAAACCCATGGTGGAGGAGGTGCCGTCTCGCAAGAGACAACGACTCACACATCCTACACGTGGATGTGCTCCACCACCGCCTACCTAACCACCACCCCCACCTATCATTCCTGTGAGAGACCCATTGCTTGGACCCCAAGGTATTCGCTTTATGAGCCAAGTCCACAAAGATTTTTACTCTCGCCTGGACCAACGCCCTCACCTCGCCACCAAGTTTACACATGATCAAACCCTATTCGCTCTCGGAGTTTTCTCCGAAGTCGAGTCTTTATTCGCGAACTTGGGTTGGCTTGGTTTCCTCTATGCCCATGCCCAATCCTACACCGTGCTCACGCTAGAATTTCTCTCCACTATCTAGATCGAGCCGGGGTCAAATATAGCTGTTCGCCTTCGGAACCGAAATTTCCGTGCCCCTTTGACCACCATCAATGATATTTTCGATTTCCCCAATCTTGAAGGTAGCTCCCTTCCCAATGAATTGCACCCCGACTTTGACGTCGATTTCTTTTGGGGACGCCTCACATTACACGATCATTATCTCAGGGACAAGGCCAATGCCTCTTCTATTATCCACCCGGTCTTGCGTCTTGCCCATCGCATTATCTTAAGCACTTTCTTTCCACGGGATGAGTCCGACACAGTGACCATCCCAGATCTTTTCATCTTATGGGCGATGAACTTTCCTTTCATCCCGGTGTTGACGGGATTACTTTTGAGGGACTGCGCATTCGCATAAATGCCGCTGCGTGGCTAATTCAAAAGCTTGTTGATATTAGCCGCACAAACAAAGGAAAATATTGCTGCGGTGGCCTCATCACTATCATTACCCTACATCCTCCCTTCAACATCGACTCCCCCCCCCCCCCCCGATTTGCCTCGTGCCCCAGGATCTACATATCTTGACATCGATGTCCTGAGGCACACTCATATGATCAAGCCGCTAGGCGACGGTCAGTTTGCTTTCCATTATGGCCATCCCCCTGCACCTTATACCATTCTGTTGAACCCTGACCATGTTACCATTGAGCTTCCGGCAAATTGGTCATTTCCACCCGATTCTGAATTTGTGGGGGGGCTACACCTTCAGTTTGTTCTTCCTGACGCTCCTAGACCACCTTCCCCTGCCGTCCACTTGGGCGAGCAGGATATTCCTGAGTTCAGAGGAGACCCCGGGGCTGGACCCAGTGCCACCACCCCGGCTGCTGCTGTTGTTTCTTCTGAGGCTCTGATCACGGCCCTGCACGACCTGGCCTCTAATGTCGACACGACCACTGCTATCGGCACACACTCTGCCATGCACCATGCCACTTCAGCTAGCCTTGCTCTCGAGGCTGAGATTGCTGCTTTGCACGCTGGCGCATCCTCCTCCACCTCCTCGGATCCATCTACTTCTTTCCTATCCCATCCTCGTTTCCTCGCTCTCGAGCAAAACGTTGCCGCCATCCTCCGTCTTCTTACCCATACCCACGGTGCTCAACCACCATCTATATCCCCATCACCTCCTCCGTCGCCCCTACACGATCTTCCCCTCCCACTACCACTACCACTGACCCACCACTCCCACACCTTTCACCTCCATCACCACAGCCTACTCGCGTCACAAGAAGCAGGTCGCTGTGCGCGCGAGATCATTACCCACACCCTCTTCAGCAGTCGTCGTATCCCTGCCACCCTCCGTTCTCACCAACACCCCACCCATCATTCACATCCCCACCGAGCCCACCATTGCACGACCTCCATCTCTTTCACCACTTCTTCGCACACCCGTCATCCCTCCTGACCATACCCCTCCACTCTCTTCCGAGGAGGATGAGGAGCCTTCCGCTCATGCACCTTAATTTCCTTTTTTTTATTGTCCCCTAGCCAGTTTTTTGATTCACCATGATCATATCTTTTTTCAGGCATTGTTGAGATCAGCTTGGGGGAGATCTATATTTTGTGATTGTTGTCGTGTCACTTGTTTACTGTGTGCTTGTTTTGTGTGTTTTTGTGTATGTCTTTTGTATAGTTGGCTTCGGTATTTATTTATTTTCTTTATTTTTCTACGTCTCGTTTTGTGTGTTTTTCATGTTTTTCCCGTTTCTTTGTCGATGCGTACTTCCTTCCCATCTTTCGTTGCCCTCCCGCATTTAATCCTATTGCATTGAGGGCAATGCAACGTTCAGCTTGGGGGAGTCGCACTATGTGCGGCAGTCGTGTCTTTTTCACCGTTTTGAGTCGTTTTCGTCATGTTTTTCTTTTTCTTTCCTTCCTTTTATTCTCCCTTTCCTAGAGATGACCCCGCATGATGAAACTGCCACTCAACCACACACACACTTAGCTAAGCAACGACACCTATCTTCACTAACCGTAGGAAGCCGAGTTCTATTGCATTTTATGCTCCGTGGGTTCACTTTGCTTTTTGTGTTGAGTTGTGTGTTGTGACTAGCTAGTTGGTATGCTTCTACGTTATGAGTTTGTTTTATATGCCTATCCTTGGATGACCCCTACACTATCATGCTTCAATTTCGAATATGCGGTATATTGCCTCTACTTTCTGCTTATGCATGAATCATCTATATATTTACGCTTCAAATCGCATGTGTCGGGACTCTACCAATAAGACAAGGTAACCCATGTTGCGTATGCTCTGATATACGAGAAATTTCCTTTTGCCAAGTGTTTAGAATTCGAATTCTTTTTTGTTTTACTTGGTACAAATCCCATCGTCGTGCACTTTACTTCCACTTGGGAGAGTACACAATTTTGCCACTTACCTGCGCATCGTTCTCCCGCTTTTGGAGAATGTGCATTATCCCAATTCTACAAAAAAGAGAGAGAGAAGGAAAAAGAAAATTCAAAAAGAAAAAAGGGAAAAGAAAGGATATGTATAGCCAAAATCCAAAAAAATATACAAATATTCAAAACCCCAAAAATTTTCTGTTGTGAATATTACTCCTACCGTCGTGAATAAAGGGAAGGCGAGAATTTGCAACAAATGCTCTCCTCCACACCTACTCAACCCTTTTCATTTTCGAACACACTAGACATAGGAGCTTTCTAGCAATCATCTTGGCAATCGTGCGGTGATTTCCTAGTTTCTAGCGGTAGAGTCCCTGACATATGACATGTTTCTATTCTTACTCTATTCTTATGCATGCTTGAACTATTAATCACCGCTAACTCGAATTGATTCGATATTTGGGTCATTCCATGGATATGTGTATATGGAGCTTGATTGCACGATTTAGATAGTTACACTGTTGGCTAGCTCACAACCACACTCTCTTGCGCTTCACCGCATGGACCCACGACACTAGTAGGAACTCGTATTCCTGGGCTTAGTGCTATGCTTCTCGTGTGCTTGCTTAGTGTGTCGTGTTAGTTTCTGTTGGCTCTGACGGGTAATCTAGGATTTCCTTTTCTATTTCTATTTCTTTCTTTCTATTTTTCCATCCGAGTTTCGATTCTCACTCGTCTTCCTCGAGGACGAGGAAGGGTTCAGCTTGGGGGATTTTGACGTGCGTTTATATTTTATATATTCACACACATCTTCTCTGTAATTTCCCGTTGTTTTTCGTTGTTTCGAATCCGTTCCTCTGTGTTTTTAGTTTCTTTTTTCTTTCGTTGTGTTTGTGTGCTTTTGCAGGATATCGCTAGCGCAGGGGACATACAAGGCCAACATCACGAGTCCTCGGTGCAACGGGAGGTGTCGCACGAGACCCTGAGAGCCAATCATCAAAATAAACCATGTATCAGCTCTCAACCGATCGGATGGACAGATCCACCCGATCGGTTCATGCGGCAGTATCAGTCCCGAGGAAGAGGCAACTCCACCCGATCGGTTCAGTGATCGGGTGGATATGACACATTACGCTGTTTTGAGAGCCAAAGTTCACCTGATTGGTTGACTTGTCAACCGATCAGGTCACCTGTAGCAGCTGCTTCCCATGCTCAAGAATTCGAAGACTCACCCGATCGGTTCAGCGATCGGGTGAGATTTATCAGAAGCTGAAGACCAAATTTTCCGTCGTTTCACCCAATCGCGTGAAGTCTCATCCGATCGGGTGGACGTCTATTTTTGTCTTTTAGTGGGAATATTCTCTGGCATCTTGTCAAATTGTATAAATAGAGCTAGGTTTTCCCAGAAACGCAATCCCCATTTTAAGCTGTTTTAGGGATTTTGGCTGCTCTGAATTTATTTCTATTTGTAAGTTCTTTCGCTCTAATATTTTAATATTGTGTTTATACTACTATTTGCTACAGTAATCTATTGAATGATTTTCATTTTGATGGCTATAATCTGTTTTATTGCTTTTCATGTCATGATTAGTAAGTAGTTCTTTAATCTGGGACATTGGTGGAAGCCCCTTCGTGAGTTCTCCCTAGAACGGCCTTAGGATTAGGATTCGATAGGACATAGGGATTTAGATGGTTACGCGGGGATGTTTCATTGTCATCGGCGGGAGAAAGACCGCCTTTGATCGTCGGGCCAAGGGGAAATAAAACAGGAGTTTGATTCTCTGGCCACAGCTCACCCCCTAGCGTAGACATTGATTCCTCGCGCGTGGGAACGGCTTGGATGAAATGTCGGGAGCAATCGTTGCGAGCTTAGTGCTCCCGAAGTGGGGCAGTGTTGGACATGGGAATGCCCACCGTCCGAACCCGGGTAGACCTACTGTATCATCCTGGGCATCAACCGGAATATCGGGCCCATGGGACGCTAGGTACCACTATTAGAGGCAACGTCTCACCGCTAAACTCTAGAATCCGATCACATTCCTATCCTTCGATCGAAATAGTGAGAACTCATGATTGGGCGGAAGCCAAAGTCCTAGGTTACCTTTTTTACCTCTTACATCTTTTCCATTAATCTACTACCGTGACAACCACCCAAAGAATAGGCTAGCTCACCACCGGGTGATCCGAATCCCGAATGTTCACAAGCACAACACACGCCTCCTTGTGATCGACTCCCAAGCCACACTTCGACACAGTGCGCTTGCAGTTTACAAATTCTAATCCTAATATCCCCATCCTGATTTGAGTGCCAAATGGACGGGCGGTCACACCACAAGCCTCGAGACCCCTCCTCCCTTTCATCTCCTCCTCTGCCCGCAGTCACCAACCTCGATAGCCCCCACAACATCGACCTACCAGTGCCATCTTGCATCGCCTCCCATAACCCGCACCACATCATCACTGCCAAAGCCCCTACCTCTTCAACTTTGACTCCCTGCCCTCCTCTACACTTCCAGTGCCACCCCCCCCCCACCCGACGACCTTACACCCCACCACCTCCAACTACCACCTTCAACACCACCTTCCTCCTCAGTTCGAAACACCGCCAGGCCCTCCATCAGCCTCCCTTATCACCAACTACCCCCATGCCACCTCCTTTCCGACCGTCCGCGACCTACTCATCAGCTGCAACCTCACCACTCGACGCCGTCATGTGTCCACCGTTGACGACACCAACACCTTGGATCCACTGCCATCCTTCCTTCTCTTTTCAAGCCCGCATCACCGTACTCTCCTCCGACCTCTAACAGACATCTCCCCTTCACCGTCTTCTTCTTCTCTCGACGACGACCCCCGCTCTCCGACAGCCCTCATCACCACCGTCCACCTCTCTCAACTCGTCGTCCTTCCTCCGACAGCACTCCGAAACCACCCGGTGCCTCCCGTCTCAGCCCCCCCTTAGTAGCCGCGGCCACCTCTCTCTTGCCACCGCATCACCTCCTACACCAACCACCAATCGCTGCCCCGTCACCGTCCGACTCTTTTCCCCGCAAGCAAACAACAAAAAAGGAAGAAGAAACATGAGACTATGAGGTAAGTTTATTAATATATGTATTATACTAATCTGTATAATATTGGAACAATATGTTCTTAATATTAATAATTTTTAACCTAATATAACAATAAGTTATAAGTGTGTTAGTATATATATACTATTATCAGTAAGTTATATTATGTTGTTAATATGTAAGTTAGTTTATTGATGTTATCAGTAATTATATTAATATGTATGATAATTAATATTTCATTTCATGTTACTGTTAGTATTATAAATGTGGTTAGTATTATATTAGTTAGTACATATAATAACAGTTTTATATTAGTTCATTAGTTATAAATTTTATATATATATATATATATATATATATACTAGTCATAACCCGTGCCCGCGGGCACGGTTTATTTAACATTTCCCCCGCGAAATTTTTGTTCCCCGTGAAATTATTTACATATCTAAAATTTAACAGAATAAATTAGCGTAAAAATATGTAGCGGCACGGGCACCTTTGGCGTGGAACAACAAATTCGGCGTGGAACAACAAATTCGGCGCCCGCGCCTTTGGCGCAGAACAACAAAACTTTATAAAAAAATTTAGCGGGGCGCCTTCGGCGTGGGCACCACCGAAGGCGCCCGGGCGTCGAACTTATTTCCCCTGCGAAATCTTTGTTCCCCGAAAATTATTTTCACAGCCAAAATTTAACAAAACAATAAATTAGCATAAAAATATTTAGCGGCACGGGCACCTTCGGCGCGGAACAACAAATTTGACGCAGACGCCTTCGACGCGGAACAACAAATTTGACATCGAACAACAAATTTGGCGCCCGCGCCTTCGGCGCGGGACAACAAATTAGCGTAAAAAATTTAGCGGGTCGCCGAATTAGCGTAAATAGATTTAGCGTGGCGTCTTTGGCGCGGGCGTTAGAATAGCAAATAGCAGTGTTTTTACGCTAATTTGTTGTTCCACTAAATTGTTTTACGCTAAATTTTTTATTTTGTTTAATTTAATGGTCGTGATTCTCCATAATCTTTCCCAAAGCACTTTTAATTTCAAAGTTTAAGTTTCCAAGGCACTTTCCCCCGAAATTTAATCTTCACAATCTTTCCCAATGCACTTTTTCCCCCAAATTTAATTTCCACACTCTTTCCCAAGGCACTTCTAATTTCAAAGTTTATGTTCCCAAGGCACTTTTCCCTAAAAATTTTCACAAAATCCATTCTCAACCATTGATTTACCAAGATCAAATCTCAACCCCTCTTTATCTTGTCCTAGTCAGCCCTAGAATTCAAAAATCGCTGTCAAATGTATAATAGATATATAAGTTTCAGCTTTATAACAGTTATTAAAATGTGATATTAGAATATTGTTTATTAAAATAAGAATTAGTAATAAAGTTAGTAATGAATACTGTATTTGTGTTAGTGTAAATTCTAACCGTATATTTATAAAAACAGTATATTATTTTATAAAACAATATACTATATACATATATAGTTATAATATTTTAATCAGTTAAGTTCGTTTAGCCTAATATCGAAATCTAATGGCGCAGAAATGTCCGCGCCTCTCATACGAACTCATCGACACCAAAATCATCGAAATCAGGCAAGTGTGCACGTTCTACATGTTTTCAATATCGTTTCATCTAAATGTGACATCAAACTTCACGTGTTTACTTTCGTGTATTGTGAGATAAAAATTTGTGTGTGCGTGTGCATGGACATTTCATTAAGTCGATTGACGGGATTAAAACCTTGCATGCGTGTCTGTGGACATTTATTAAGTAAATTGAAGCCTTGTAATGACATGAAATGCAAAACATTGATAAACGTAAATGAATTGCTTGAGCTGCTTGAAAAACATAGACATTGCAGGCCGGTTAGGCTAATCACAGATATTGCATGCCAAGATTTGGCCATCTTGTGGGCCGGTTTGGCTAGTCTGGCTTGTGTTCCAGTATTACAAATTATGATGGCCGGTTTGGCTGATTCTGGCTCGTGGTCCAGAAAGTACCCATGGGTGGGGTTGGGTTCGCGGGCACTAGTCGGAAGTAAACGGTCACCTTCGAGGGCACTAGAAGGTCGATTCACTTGCTTACTGCCTAACAGCGTGAACCTTAGTCACTAAATTGCACACACTCATGAACATCTTGAAAATGTTATATTGAACTTGTATAATGTTTAGAACTGCTACTACTTTCATTTAGAACAAAACTGCCATGTTTCCATTTAAAACAAAACTGCTACTTCTTCCATTTAAAATAGAATTGACATGCTAATCTGCTTAGAACTTGTAAACTGCTCATTTAATCATAAATGTTTTAACTGCCATGAAGTTGCTTTTGAAAACCTTGATGAGGGTCAATTCTACTAACATTTTATATCTTGCCGAGCGATCCTCGCTGACGTATATTTCCTTGTCTTCTATCTTGTGAAATATACGTCAGGTTTGAGACAGAGGAGTATACTTTGAGACTGAGCAGGTTGACCAAGAGTACCCGGACGCTGAGATCCACTTCTGAGGAACGGCGTGCTTACGCAACATAGCTAAAGAATTAACATTTGTCGTTGTAGTCTTATTCAATGTAATTTTTTTTGATGTAACTGTTTCTAACGGCCATGTTAGGCCTTATTTGTGTACATGTAATTCTGGACACTGACTCCGTAAAAATGATAATCTGTATTGTTTTGAGTTCGCATGCAAGGACCTGAAATATTGTAATCACAGACGCTTATTGTGCTTAAGTCAATGAAGGATGAAAAAGTAATTCTTCTTTGTTTTAAGTACATGCGGACCCGTTCACGTCCTTGCTCCCAAGTATAATGTGAAGCAAGGCGTGACATTAACGATACCATTTAAAAATGCACTTTTAACATCCATTTGATATAATTTAAAAATTTTATAAGATGCAAAAGATAAAAGCAATCTAATAGCTTCTAATCTAGCTACGGGGCAAAGGATTCTTCGAAATCAATACCTTCCTATTGCCGGTAGCCTTGAGCTACTAACCTTACTTTATTCCTTGTTATGACCTCAGTCTCATCAGTCTTGTTCTTAAAAATCCATTTGGTCTCACTCACTTGGTGACCATTTGGAAGAGGAACGAGCTCCCAAACTTCATTTCTTTCAAATTGCATGAGCTCCTCTTTCATTGCAACTATCCAAGAGCGATCTTCACACGCTTCTTGGATGTTCTTTGGCTCAATAGTAGAGACAAATGCGCAATGAGAGAATTCATCAATCCTTGACCTTGTTCGTACACCCACACCAATGTCTCCAATTATTTGGTCATGGGGGTGATTACGAACGGTCGGATAATCTTTGGAAATATCTGGATCACTTGGAACATCCTCAACATTTTCATTAGTATTGTTAGTCTCAACAATAGAATCATTAATTTTAACATTACTAATGGAATCACATAAAACATCTACATTTTCATCGACAACATGAGGAATATCAAAATCTTCATAAAATGAAACGTGTAGTGATTCCTCGATCATTGAAGAGGTTTAGTTGTATATCAGGTAGGCTTTGCTACGTGTGGAATATCCAACAAAGATTCCTTCATCGGATGTTGGCTCAAATTTATCTAAGTTACCATATGTGTTCTTTATAAAACATTTTGTACCAAAAACAAGAAAATATTTAACGTGCGGCTTTTTTATCATAAAATAATTCGAAACAAGTTTTGTTCATTCGGGGCCTCACTAGGATCCTATTTAGCACATAACATGCCGTGTGCATCGCCTCTGTCCAAAATTGTAATCCAAGATGACTATCATGGAGCATGGTGCGAGCACACTCAATTAGGGTCATATTCTCTCTCTCAACAACACCATTTTGTGGTGGTGCGTGAGGAAAGGAAAAGTTGCGAGTAATCCCATTGTCATTACAAAACTTAGTGAAAAATTCATTCTCGAATTCTCCTCCATGATTTCTATGAATAGTGACAATGTTGGTTCCTAAGAAATTTTGAATTTTTCTTTGCAAATATAGCAAAGTATTCAACAGCTTCATTTTTATTGGTTAGAAATGAAACCCAAGTAAATCTAGAAAAGTCATCTACGATGACTAATCCATAATGAGCATTACCTAAAGATGCGGTTCCAGTTGGC
This sequence comes from Scilla litardierei, assembly GCA_030789695.1. NCBI lineage: Eukaryota > Viridiplantae > Streptophyta > Magnoliopsida > Asparagales > Asparagaceae > Scilla > Scilla litardierei. The sequence goes on along the minus strand of CM061133.1, from coordinate 301,985,816 downwards.
CCAAATAAATCTAAATAAGTAATTCTAAGGGCATCTAAGAAGTTATGTCATCTTTAAGTTTAAAAGATGATTTACTTAGTTTACCTTTTGGCATGAATCACACAAGTTTTTCTTACTAAAAGCAATTTTCGGAAAACCTTTAACAAGATCATGCTTAGCTAAATTATATAAAGGCTTAAAATGAACATGACCAAAATGGCGATGCCATAATAGTTGTTCATTTGAATTAGCAACTAAGCAATATTTTATGGTTTTGTTTTAGGCAAGCTCAAATAGTAAATATTTCTACGCCTAATACCGATAAATAAAACATGTGAATCAATATCAATAATATTGCGAATACCCTCTCCAAAGTTAACATTGTAACCATTGTCACATAGTTGATTAATAGAGATAAGATTATGGCATACACCACTAACTACATAAACATTGGTAATAAGTGGTTTGGAAGGATTACTTTGTCTACTCCAATGATGGTTCCCTTTTTATTGCCTCCAAAAGTGACCATTGCACCATCCTTGATGTGAACCACTTCGGAGAACTATGTGGGATCTTCCGTCATGTTTTTGGAGCATCCGCTATCGAGTATCTATCCTTTCCTTTTAGAGCCAATATGTCTATTATTGCTCTCTTTCTTATTCTTGGGTACATACATAGTATACCATAAGCTCATGGTACCCAAGCTTTATTAGGTCCTAGGGGATTAGCCCTCTGGAAACCAAGTCCAAGTGGACTTTGGCTTCCCAACATATTTACCACTATTTATCACATCACTAAAATAAGAATTGACATAAGCGTTCATATCATTTATGATGGTGTTCTTATGACCCCAAATTTTGTATGTTTTGGGTGTCCTTTTCCTAGTTGCATGCACATTTGGTTGAGATCTTGTGGTGCACGCTTCCTAGGAGCATAAGATCTTACATATGAAGATGGAGGTGGATGAGCATGAGACATATATGGGTTATATGCAAATTGAGGAGCATGCATATTATATGAAACATATGGAGCATGCATGTGATGTGGTGGATGAGTATGAGCATACATGGAAGAATTATGTGTATGAACTTATGAATGTGTAGGAGTACGTGCATGAGTATTTCTCAGTGGGAGTTTACACGTGCCCGTGGGTGTGGAGCATAAAATGTGTCATAAGTGTCCACATGTGAAGTAGGAGATTTCCTATGTGTATGAGTATTAGTGTACATATATGCATGACCTTTCTTTTGGTTTCCACCCTTAGTGGGTTTATTGCCAAAAGAAGAAGAGTATGAAGTGGTGGCCTTCTTGGTCGGTTTACTACCAATAGTGGTTTTACACCACTAGTGGATGCACCGAAGGATGGAAACTCTATAGTTACACCACTATAGAAGGTGCGAGATTTGGATGCATTTGCTTCCACATAACCAAGTCCAACACGATGTGTGGCCAGAAATTGGTGTGAAAGCAACTCATCCAATTGCCCTTTTTCTTTATTAAATCTCTTAACTTGGGAGGACATGAGCTCATATTTCTCCCTAAGATAAGAAATATTGGTATCCAAAGTGGACACACGTGTTTTGAGCTCGTTCACGTGGGTTTTAAGAGACTCATTCTCAATACCCAGTTGTGTGTTTTGTGAATACTATCTTTAGAATAATCTTGATCTAGTTGAGATTTGAGGGATTTCACCTCATTTCTCGAGGTGCCATTTTGAGAAACCAAATTGGCTTTTTCAAGTGTAAGTGTGTTAACAATGGTGTCATTGTTAATGATGCATGGCATGGATGATTTGCTAACATTAGATTTCTTCAAATTAGTATATCTAAGCATAAGAGATTGATACTTAGAAAATAATCCTTCGTTAGCAATACACAGTTCATCCATGGTTACCTCGGGTTCATCATTCTCACAATCACTCTCATCGAAGAATGCATCTTCTAGGGCCACGAAGTACATATGTGCACTTTCACCCTTCTCATCCTCGGATTAACTCGGGGAATCTCCACTTGAATCATTGAAAGTCCCAACAAGTCCTTTCTTCTTGTCCTTCTTAAGTTTGTTGGACTTGTGGTACTTTGGTGATTTCCACTTTTCTTTATTACTTAGTATTGGGCAATCCTTCTTGATGTGCCCCGGCTTGTTACACTTAAAACAAAGAGACGATGAATTGTTAGCGGAATAAAATTTAGATTTGGAAGGAAATTTACCTTTGCGAAAGAAACGTTGGAACTTTTTTGCCATTTGTGCCATTTCTTCTAAATCCATTTCGTTCTCGGATTCATCACTATCGAAGGATGAAGAAATAGCCTTGAAGGTTAACGCTTTCTTCTTTGTCTTTATTGGGTTCTTCATAACTCTAATCTTCATTCGGTTCTCTCTTCTTACTTTGTAAGACATGAGAGTACGTATAGTTTTTCATGTACTTCACTTGCCAAGTGTTTTGAATTCGAATTCTTTTTTATTTTGCTTGGTGTAAATCTCCTCGTCGTGTACTTCACTTCCACTTGGGAGAGTACACAATTTTGCCACTTACTAGCACATCGTTCTCCTGCTTTTGGAGAATGCACATTTTCCTACTTCTACCAAATATCCAAAAAAATCAAAAACATAAAAATAAATTGGAAAATCCAAAACAAAAAAGGGGAGAAAAGAAAGAATATGTATATCCAAAACCCAAAAAAATTCTGTTGTAAATATCACTCCTACCGCCGTGAATAAAGGGAATGCGAGAATTTGTACCAAGTATTCTCCTCCAAACCTACTCAACCCCTTTCCTTTTCGAACACACTTGGCATATGAGCTTTCTAACAATCATCTCGGCAATCGTGCGGCGATTTCCTAGTTTCTAGCGGTAGAGTCCCGAACATATGACATGTTGGCAAAGAAAAAACCCACACAAAGGATGCAGTGAACGCTCAAAACAAAAAAAAGAGCAAAAAGAGTGAGTGTGCGTGGCGGTATCGTTGGGGCGTAAAAGGTGAAAAGCAAAGGTCCAAAGTGCAAAAAACACTTTTGGGGACTTAATAAAAAAGGCAAATGGCAATTTTGTAAATAGATTAGAGAGGATGGGTTTGTGTGGGCACATGAAAAAGGGATGTCATAAATGTAATTAATGAAAAAAGCATGGTCCATTGTTTTGGTTCCATACCTACTCATCCCAAAGCCCACACATTCCAACACCCACTTCAAAGGGGTCCCACATTGCCCATATGGCAAATCCATGGCAAATCCATGGCAAATCCTTTGTCCGAGTCAACTTGTGACTGGGAGACTCTCTTTTGTATAATAGATATCTAGGCTAATTATAAAAAAATTACCTTTATCTTTAAGCTTTTTCTCACACTAATAATTTTTAGTTCTAAAATAACAAAACACCACACTAATTTTCACTTTAAGGTAACTTAAATATAGTTTTGTAAGAAAAATACCTTACGTTTCAATTTTTTTTTGGAGTAGCAATTTGTTACTTTAAAACTTAAAACTTAGAGAAAGTAATATAGAAAAATTTGAAATATAAATGTGATTTTTTATATTGACCTAATATCTATTATATATTTGAGGGCTGCTGACTGGGTTTGTCCAGTCAGCAGCCTTTGTCCCAAGCACAAGCTGACTAGGACAACTGTCACATCGTCTCACTTTGCAAAAAAAAACCCCCACTGTCACATATTTTCATGTTTGCCATCCCCTCATCACACTTTGTGAAAACCCCATAAACACCCTCCAAACTCACATAATTGCATCTTTGTTCTAAGGGCTTTTTCTGTTATAACCCCCAAAGTTTTTGGGTTTACCCTTTTATTCCTCGACGATACCAATACACACACACTTTTCGCTCCTTTTCGGTTGTACACGTTCACCGCATCATGTTCGTCAGGATTTTTTCTTGCGCCGTGCAGTGTGCACATGTTATTTCCAGTCTATCGATATTCATATCCACTGCCTTTCAATTACATCCCAATTAAGAGGTCTAGACTGGGCCAAGCCCACCATCAATGTAAAATTTAATTTAAGTCCAAACCAACGACACCCCAGTCCAACTTCCTCCTACCTAATGGGCCCAATATAAACTAAATGAATCACCCACCACTTGCAGCTTAAATCTCCTTTGTGTTCTATGAAGTGATCCAAATCCATCACGGATTTTAGAAAAAAATTACACCACCAAAACCTTGATTCTAGTTCTAGTGGATTGCATCAAAAATTAAAATAAATAATACAAAATAACGAACAAAGAATCACACATTACAACGTCACAAAATCTCTTGTGGGCATGCTATATCCAGGGCTTTTGGCCACTCTCCGGACCCTCATCGCCCTCCTCGTCCTCTCCGCCTCCACCCACATCCCCGCAGCCGCATAAATGTTCGAAAGAACGACGTAAACACCATCGTTCCATGGCTCTAGCCCCATCAGATTCTTCGCCGCCCACTCTCCGACCTCCACATCACAATGCTTCTCACTCGCACCCAACAACGTCCCCCACACCACGGCATTAGGCCCCATCGGCATCTTCTCAGCTAACTCCCTGGCCTCTTTCATTCTCCCCACTCTCCCTAACATATCAACAACACATCCGTAATGGACCGCGCTGGGCTCAATCCCATATGCATCCTTCATCGTGTTCAACAACTCCGTTCCATCGCTTACTAGTCCCCCGTGCGCGCACGCATTCAGGACCCCCACCATTGTTACGTGATTCGGCTGAACTCCCTCCCGCCTCATCCTGCCGAAAAATTCCAATGCGAGCTTTTCCTGTCCCCGCATCCCCAAGCCTGATATCATCGCTGTCCATGTTGATACGTTGCGTTGTGGCATTTTATCAAACAGTTGGTGTGCTACGTCCGTGCGTCCGCACTTGCAGTACATATCAATCAACGAGTTGGACAGTGGGATGTCGAGTCTTTCCAAACTCTTCACCTGATAAAAATCTAAGGAGCTTCATGTGTATGTGATTAATCAGTATAGGAATCCTGAATATAAGTTTTAATAAAATATACATATCGTTATTTTTAATGAATCAAAATAATTAGTCAGAATTTGAATAAAGTTTCAATTTTACTTCACAAGCCAGAAATCCAGTCATGTAGTCAATTTGCGCGCTACCCAGCAAATAAAATTCAACAATTGAAACCATAAGAACAAAATCGTTCACCTGCAAAGCCAACTTGTGCACCTGCTCGGCCAACGCAAAATTCCCCAGACTCGCACACGCGGACACGATGCTCACCATCGTCAGCTCATCCGGGACCAACCCTGCTCCCCTCATCTCAACAAACAACCGGATCGCCTGCATCGCATGCCCGGCCTGCGCGAGCCCATTGATCATCGCATTCCAGCTCCCAATTCTCCTCTCAGGATTGTCATCAAACAACTTGCGGGCACTCCCGAACTCGCCCGATTTCACATAAAGGCTGATGAGCCCGCTCTCAGAGTACTCGTCCCGGTCGAGCCCGAGCTTGAAGGAGAGTCCATGGAGCTGCCGGCCAATGGTGGGGGAAGAGGACACGTGGCATGCCTTGAGGGAGAGGGGGAGGGTGTAGTGGTCCGGACGGTGCCCGGAGCGGCGCATTTGGGAGAAGAGGGAGAGGGTGGGGCCCGGGAGCGAGCAGCGCAGGTGGGAGCGCATGAGGGAGTTCCAGTGGTAAGGGGAGCGGAGGAGATCAAGGCGGAGCATGTGGGCGTGGATTATGGCGAGGGTTCTCGGACCGACGACCCATGAGGAGGAGTCTAGAC
>CM061133.1:301917694-301979598 GCA_030789695.1 Scilla litardierei | reverse complement strand
AGTTTCCCCTTTTTCTTTTCTCTTCTTCTCCCTTAGGAATTTTGTGTTTATTATTGTTATATTATGGGGACTAACTATTACCGTCATAGGATTTTGTTTGTGGGTAGGCTCAGGGTGAGATGAGATTTATTATAGCAGTGATTAATTGATTTTGAAACACAAAAAATATTAGATTAGATTTCTTTCGGACGAAAAGAATGAGCTGTCCAAGACTTATTTATAATACTGATGTGAGTCGGACTCAATGGGAAATTCTGGTCGGATGAAATTATATGCGAGGAGATGGTAACTTATCAGACTTGAGGCTTAGACGGGTGGTAGGTAGGAGTAACTGCGGAGTATAGTATGAGTCAGGATGATCATGAGAATTAGTAGAACTTTGTAAGCATCAAGGCTTGGTTGTCGAGTTGACGTGAGAAGGCTTTGAAAATGATACGACGCGTTGAGATAGTCGGACTTAATATTTCTTGGGATTAGTTATAGTAGGTAGGTTGAGATGTGATCTTGATGGTCCAAATTTTTGGCGGATAAATTTGTGGGAAGAGGTGACAAGGGATGTATTAAGGACACGGCAATTGCTGATTCGTGAAAGGTGTTGTAAGATTGACAAAGTTTTTGTCTTGGATTGGTGATCGACTAGAAAAAAAAAATCTTTTTTTTTGCGATTGATTAATATTGGGAAGAGGTCGAGAGTTTAAAGGTTTGTTTTTTGAGCAATGATGTTTAGTGGAGTGGTATGGTATGAGAAGATGTTTTTTTTATTCTTTCATGAGAACTTGGGTTGGAAGTTTAACAGCAATGATGGGCCTATAGTTAAGTGTTAGGATGTGAGATTAGTCGTGGCTTTATCCAGTGAAAAGAAGGATAATGATGGATTATTTGAGGAACGATGTTGAAGCTGTAGGATTTGGATAGTTGTGTGGAAGATGGGAGTTATAGGATTAAGTATTTATAGATATTATTATTACTACTATTAGTATGAGTGATTCCGAGGGCGGAATCGTTTCTAAGGTGGGTAGAATGTAACGGTCACTTTTCGACCGTACGTATCTAAGCGCGTAACTGTGTTTCGCGTGTGTTTTGCGTTTTAATTTTTATTACTGTTGTCCGTAGTTCAGACGCGTGACCGAACCCCGTTTTCGCAACCCTCTCGGAGACGCGAACGCCCTGATATTTTTCTCATGATTTTTGGACATCATCAGGCCGAATTGCTTAATGCACTACACGCATGAATTATTATTTTTACTTTCTTTTCGAATTGGGTGCTGTTTGTTAAGACTTGATTATTGCCTTAGACTTGAGAGGTATGTGCGTAAGCTCCTTTGGCTTTCAAAAAAAAGGGGGGGAGAGAGGAAACCTAAACTGTTGAAACAAATCTTTTTTAAGCTATAACCGTACCCTCCAACTCTCTCAACTTTCCCCACTCGCACACGTATCATCTCCATTTGTTTTCCTTTATATTAATAAAACCTAAAACTAAACCTAGGTCTAATAGCTGCAGCCGCACACCCTAAAAGAAACCATACCCTAAATGAAACATAGCCCTCACCCCATCACCCCATAGGTCTTCCACGTGATACCTCTCTCTCAATCATATCCTATATATATATATATATCTAATACTAAACCTAGGGAAAACCAAAAACTTTGCCAGCCGCCACAACTTTCGTTCTCCCCGCGAGAGAAGCTCTCTCTCTCTCTCGTTCTCAAACTTACAAGCCCCCGAGTCCTCTCTTTCCCCTTACTTCGACGCTGTGACCTTTCCTCGATCTCCATCAGCCTCTGACCATCGGAGGAGAGGCCCCACCTCATCGTTCCCAGCCGAAGGGAGCCGCCAACAGCCTCGCCGGGCTGTTTCCGTCGCGCAGCAGCAACAGCAGCGCTGCTATGTTTTTCCGACCGCTGCCGCCACTCCCGATGGCCGCACAGCCGCCTCCGACTGCCTGCGAGGCCTGCACGACGCCGCGAGTTCCGCCCGCCATCGCCACAACGCCACACAGCCGCCGTTCGAAGCCAACAAATCGGATCTCCGAGCTCGTACAGCCTTCGCCCTCGACGTGCACCTTCACATGGAAGCTCCGACTTCTCTTCGACGTCCGCTGCGTGCCACCCACCCGCAAGCAACGTGAGCATCATCACAGGTAAGTTTTGATGCATGCAATTGTTTAATGAACAGCCATGTATTATGTAGGTACAGTTACATTATAATTTAGTTAACACATATACTAGTATGTTAATTATTATTATATGTCTCGTTATTATGATAGTTTCATAATATAGACTTGTATTTAAGGTTAATACATCAGCATGTAGGTTAGAGATATTATTTTAACCTGGGTTTGTAGACCTAAGCTATTTGACAGTTTATGTGTATACCAAGGGTTGTTAATATTTATATGATAATAAATTGCCATGGTAGGTTAGCTTATATCTTCATTCACAGAGACACTATGGAAACCGTGCCTTTCATATGTGAACAACGTAACTTTTATTAGTTAAAATCCTTTAATTTAATGTTTAATATCTATGACGCAGATAGGTCCACGCTACTGCAGTCGAGAGACTGGAGCCGCAACGTGGTCCGTAGCTGTTCCCAGAACCGACATCAGATTTACACGTGACCGTCAGACCAGGTTAGTTTTCCCAAACTCGTAGCGAAACCCACACGTAGCCAAAACTGAAAACTTAACTAAAAACGGCAACTAAACTCGCTAAATTTATTTTCTGCTCTTTTAAAAAGTTGTGAACAATAGAATCGATGATCGGACTTTTGAACTGTGCACATAGGATAGAATCGTCGGATAGGCTGATCGGACACTTTTGACTTGTGACAGTTAGGGTAGCCACGCCTAACTTAGAAATGAACCTAAATAAGATTTGACAAAAATCGCGACTTGACACCGTCGCCGTGATCCCTTTTTCAGACGGACTACCGCGGACGCGACGACTGGACGAGACGCCCCAGACAGACGACACACTCGCCATTCCAGGCAAGTGTACCCACTTGCGTTTTTGACCGTGCCTTGGTCTTAGATTGTTAGAACTGTTAGACTGTGAATGTATAGAACCGGACGTGAAATGATAGCGTCCGGGACGCCCCTGACGACTCAGACTTGACGACGAAGTCTGAGCCTGACAACAACAACTTTGATGTTGTAGGGCTATCATGTGTGTGTGCGTGTGTGTGGACACCCTAGAATAACTCTCCCGTACACTGGTCGTGTCTTGTCACTGTTATACACACTGGTCGTGTCTTGTCACTGTGTTACAAAAAGCCTTCGGGCGTTTCAGATGCTCTCCTTGCGGGAGTGATCTCCGTGTTACAAAAAGCCTTCGGGCGTTTCGGATGCTTTCCTAGCGGAAGTGATCCCTGTTACACAAAAAGCATTCGGGCATTTCGGATGCTTTCCTAGCGGAAGTGATCCCTGTTACACAAAGAGCCTTCGGGCGTTTCGGATGCTTTCCTAGCGGAAGTGATCCCTGTTACACAAATAGCCTTCGGGCGTTTCAGATGTTTCCCTAGCGGAAATGATCCATGTAAATCTTGTCCTGAGTTCCTGGGTTTGGGGTTGGGTTGAGCGTGCGCATGGCAAGAGGGTCTGATCCCCCTCGAACCGTAAGGCGTGAACCCTTTCGTGTCTCACTTGTCCTGTCTTGTCTTGTCCCGTCCCGTCCCGACTTGTCTTGACACCTGTAGGTTAGTCCCGTAGTTGGTAGCACACGCTACGACTACTACTTGCTACGCTTTACTTCCTGCTGCGTTACTTCCTGTCGTGTTACCCTGCTATAACCACAGCCTGCTAATCAACCAGTAAACTGTTGTGTAAAAGAACCTCAGCATGCTAATCAACCAGTAAACCATTGTTTAAAGTTCGGTGCACTTGCAGTAAAGTTTAACCCTTCTTGTAGACTTTACCTGACGTACAGTTCCTTTTTCTTGGGTGCTGTACGTCAGATGTTTAGCCAGAGTTCGTGGACGAGGCAGACTCACTGGAGTACGATGAGCCGAGGACGTCGACCCAGAGTACGTGCCTGACGAGGACCAGACCTTGAGGTCTCTTTAGTCGTCACTTTCAGAGGTTCTGCTTTTAGTTTGCTTTTAGTTAGGCTGTTGCCATGCTTAGGCTTCCTTTTTAGACTTTGTACCAGTTGAATATTATATCTCTAATTTAATGAATGCCCTTTTCTTTCTGTACTTATGTTGTTTCGAACTTTATTAATGCAAGAACCTGAAAATCTTTTAGCATGGTGCCTCTACAGACGCTTATTGGGTCCGAGCTTCTAAAGCTCTGGCCTAAGCGGGCCTCGTCACGTTTCGTTTCCGTTCATTTTGGGAAGCGGGGCGTGACACAAAATTTGGACATTATTCTTGGAAATCAATTGTATGGCAATAATAGGCGTGGCCTTGGATTTAGCGCTAAAAATGTTGAAAAGACTAAGTATAAAAAATTTCACAATATGCCATCTATTGCTAAAAATGTTTATGCAAAGTGTTTTACGTGTGATAGTGTTGGTCATACATCGTATCATTGCAAATATAGGAACTCCAATATTAAATTCAAACAAATATGGGTTCCTAAATCTTTATTGACTAACACTAGTGGACCTTGTTGGATTCCAAGGTCACACACAACACCTCTTTTGTAGGTGAGCCGGAAATTTGGCGATGAACGATAAATTGAGAGTCTCATTATTTTAGCTCCTTAGTCAAATAGTGACGCGAAGGTATATCTTTCTCTTTGAACTTAATGCATACCTTCATAGCTTTGTGTATGCGTGACTTTTCATTGTTTGTGTGCTAGTAGTTGCATTGCTATGTGTGCATGATTTTTTTTTGTTTGTGTGAGTGCATCTCATGGTTGCTTTAGTACTTCATGCATTTTTTAAAAAAATAAAAAACTGAAAATAAAAAAATTGGTGCTTAAATATGTATCTTTTCTCTTTGATTCATTATTACAGTATGCACGAATGATTTTCATATCTATGTAGAAGTTGGTGTATTATTGCTTTTTCCACATGCGCATGTTCATCTTACTAAATATTCATGGCATATTCAATGAATGAAAATAACTTGAACTCTACACCACCTATTTCACTTCCACATGTATTACTATTGTTGCACATTTGGAGATATCGTTTATGAAGTATGAAAAGTGAATATAGGAGGAAAACTTAACTGAAAATCTAAGGGATATGATATACCTTGCCATGGATAAAAATTGAGCAAAAGAAATTGTTGTTATAAGTATTTTAAAAAAAATGTGAAAACAAAGATAATTGCTCTGTATGGAAAATGGATACAATCCTTGGCAATGGTATTACCCACGAGTATCCAACATAAGCTTTATGGGTAAACTTTAGTGTTGGTGTATTTACTCGTCAAGCAATGCCACCCACACATCTAAGAGTCCTTATAGGCTATGTTTTGGGGTGTGGTACCTTGAACTCATTTTTAATGAGGTGGGAAAAATCAATCCTAGGTGATAGACTGTTATTTGGAAAATGTGGATTGGTTTTGATTGACTTTTTTAAATGATTCTCCCTCATGTGCTTCAATTTTAATCATCACACGTACACGTTGGTGTTGAAGTCTCAGTTGTTTAATTTCATTGGATTCTGACTTGATTATTCAGTGATTGTATACATGCAATTGTTGGTATTGGCTTATAATGCTCTCTTTTTGCATGGTATATGTTTTTGACTTCGTGTTTCGACTTTTGATGATAACAAAAGGGGGAGAATAATTTGAGGTATATGTGATATGTGATTATAATATGAATGTTTGATTAAGGGGGAGCATTAATGGATTTTGGGGAAGCACAAAAATAGGGGGAGCATGCATGGTTAACTCTGCACATCATTGTTTGCCCATCATTATATCGCATTGCATGTCACCCTCTATCGTCACACTTTCACACATTCACACACACCATTTGGAAATTTAATGCTCAAATCTTATACTTAGTTTGTCATCATCAAAAGGGGGAGATTGTTGGTAGCAACGATCTATGAACTTTGTGTTTGATGATAACAAACGTGTGTGAATGTTTTAACGTGTGTGTTAAGTGTTTCAGGAATGGCGAACGTGTGATTAATTCACGAAGAGACTTGGTCAATGTGCAAAGGAGAAATAGTCAAAAGGAAGATGCAATCGATTGTGAGTTAATTGGAGTTCAGATCAAATCCTTTTCCAAACCTATTCCATTCTTCATACACATTGCCAATTGATGTGTCCATAATTTACATCTTTTTCATAGCATCATGACATTGCATTCCATACCATTTTCGCATTCAAATCCCATATTTTCCTATGATATCGTATTTCTAATGTTATATTCGAGTTTTGTAGTGTTTTATGAATTTTCAGGGATTTTGGAGCTACTTGGGACCCGGTCCGGGTATGGACACATCGACATGCCCGTGAGCTCGTTGGCGAAGCTCTACAGGAGTTCGCCAAGTTTTGGGAGCCATGGGAGGAGTGGAGGAGAGAGCAAGAGGAGAGGGGGAGCTACCGAAGCCCCAGGAAAGAGTTTCCCAGGCAACTCGACCGAGCAGAGTAGCTGCTCGATCGAGCAGATGCAAATAAAGAAGAAGCGGCTGATACGCGGATTGCTTGGACCGAGCACCTATATGCTCGGTCGAGCAGCGCCAACTTTCAAAGCTGAAGCAACCTCCTTACACGGCCCGAGCAGTTCCTTTGGCGCTCGAGTCAGCTGTCTGCTCGACCGAGCAGAGCTGACTCGGGCCGAGCAGACAGAGTGAAGATTTTGGAGGTATGTGATTCACTGTCCCGAGCAACCGACCGAGCAACCTACTGCTCGACCGAGTCACCCACTCGGTCGACGACGCGGAAGGCCATTTTTGGAAAGATTTTGGGAGCGGCTGTTGCACGCTTGGAGGAGTGAAGTGTGGGCTACGACAGCGTTTCAAGGGGCGATTCATTTTCGGAGTTTTTGGATAGAATTTTCGGGAGAGGAGATAAGAGAGAAACTTGTTAACTTAGATTAAATTGTCGAAGATTATTGGATCGATTTTATTTGGAAATTTATTTGCTATTCTCGCGTTCTTGGAATCTTGGTTCTTCTTTGAGATCTATTACTCGCTGTAAGTTTCTCAATCTATTTTCTTTCAATTTGCTGCGATGTTTTCTTCCCTAAAAATTGTCTTTTTATTCGTCAATAACGTCACGAGTGAGTAGTCCTTTCTAGGGTTGATAGGATAGCCCTAAGACCCTAGGGGGGAGACGTAGATCTGGATCCCTAGGTTGAATTAGGAATATATGTGAGCATTTCGGTCGATCCTACCGAACCCCCGGGATAATCCGTACTGAGATCATGCACACGTTCTGTGGAATTGATGTGTGTTAGGATTTATTCTGTGGTCATTCTTGTATGCGTCTTGTCATATGTGGCACTGGAGAATGTTAGATAGGTTGATGTCCCTGCCGTATGTAGAAGAGAATGTTGGATGCTTTGTTGAACAGGTTGTTGGGTCAGGATGTTCAACAAAATATGCTTACCTGCATATCTGGTGCTTTGGTGCTCAATAGTATGCGGAACTGGAGCCTGCGTATTCCGCTATTTTCTACCTTGCTATTCTTGCTGTTATGGTGGTTATTAACTGATTTATAGTTGATTGTGCATAATCTCTTGCGAATCGGTTGAAGAGAGATTTTCGGCAAATCAATATTCTTGCAACTGCCACTTTCGGATCTTTCGGGATATCTTTCTTGTTAAAGACGGTGCAGTTGTTACTGAAGATAGAATCGAATCTAGGTTTGATTGCCGGCGTGCAGATTGAACCAAAGATTACGGGGCGTGGCCTTTAAAGGCATGGTATGCTTTGGCGGCCAGGGTTAATGCTTCAGTTTAAGAAGTTCAAGGATATTCTCCGGGAGGGAGGCCGACGGCTGCGACACGCAGGATCAAGGGAGTTGATCGAGTCGGTGGTGCAAGGGGAGCTTGCAGGCAAGGGGAGCTTGCCAAGAATACTTCACGGGGTTGATTGCGATCATCCCCTTACGGTTTGTTTTTTAAGGATGAGAGTGTTCTTCCTTATTAAAGCGTGAATTGTAGAATTTGTATTCTCCAATCTTTTTAGTGAAGTATTCAATTTTCTGGGCGTGGCCCCGCAGATGTAGGTGTGCGCACCGAACTGCGATACCAATTCTTGTGTGTCCTTGCATGTTGTGTGCTTTTACGCTGTTCACTATATTCTTTACTGCGTACTGAATTTCATTTGGTATCAGAGCCCGTCATCTACAATACTTTGACCTTCTTTCAAAGTGGATGTGATCCTGTAGGTCAGTACGCTGATCATGAACACAAAAGAAGGTGCTTCAGTCACTCGTCCTCCTTTGCTTACTGGATCGAACTACACCTATTGGAAGTCTCGTATGCGAGCTTTTATCAAGTCCTTGGATGAAAAAGCTTGGGTTGCTACAGTTGAAGGATGGAATCCTCCGGTTGAAGTCAACAAAGAAGGAAAGGAGAGCTTCAAACCTATGAGAGACTGGAATTCTGATGAAGAACGTGCTGCCTTAGGAAACTCTAAGGCGGTTAACGCCATCTTTACTGCCGTTGATGAAAGCAGTTCAAGCTTATATCAACTTGTGAGCATGCTAAAGAAGCTTGGGACATTCTTCAAAACGTGCATGAAGGAACCAGCACTGTTAAGGCCTCAAAATTACAGATGCTTGCCAGCCAGTTTGAAAATCTAAGGATGAACGAAAACGAGACGGTTGCAGAGTTCAATGGAAGATTGAGGGATATTGCTAACCAGGCATTTCAACTGGGTAAGAAGTATTCACAAAAGAAGCTTGTTGAAAAAACTCTGAGGTCCCTGCCAGATAAATTTTCAGCAAAGATTGCAGCTATAGAGGAGGTAAGGAACACATCGACCATGAGATTGGACGAACTCATGGGATCCCTACAGACCTATGAGATGAATCTCAAACAAAACAAAAAGGAGAAGGGTGTTGCCTTGAAGATTGAAGCCAGTGAACCATCAAAATCTGATGATGAGACAGAACTCGAAGATGATATCGCGCTTCTCACCAAAAACTTTAGCAAGATGATGAGAAAGATCAGCAATAAAGGTCAGAATTTTAAAGCTACCAATAAAAAGGTGCGGACAGGACCTCCTGCAGGTGAAAGGAATGCTGGTCGTCCTATACAAAGGTATGAGTCTAAAAACAAAGGAAAGGGAATACAGTGTAGAGAATGTGAAGGTTTCGGACATATACAGGAAGAGTGTGCAAACACTCTAAAGAAGCAAAAAGGGAAATCTCTCGCCAGCACTTGGAGCGATGAAGACTCTGGAGGTAGCGAGGAAGATGAAGACATAACCAGTAATTATGTGGCGTTCACAGCTATTCTGAATGACAAATCTGAAGGCAAGTTCGCCAGCCTTGTTGAACATAATGTTGCAACATGTGCTGCTACATCGAAGCACAAGGGAGAACATGTTGTACAAAATGTTACAACAAACAAAGCTGATTCTGACAGTGAAGCTGAATCAGAAGTTGGGAGTGAAGAAGATATTGATGATGAGGAAATTCGCATAGCCTATCAAACTATGTTCTACAAATGGATGGAAATTTGTGAAGCCAACAAGAAACTGAAAGATGAATGCTCTAAGTTGAGGAGTGAGAAGAATACATATCAAGTCAAACTTCTGAAGACTGAAGCAAGTCTCCGAAACTGTGAGAGAGACATGAAGAGAGCCATAATGAGAGCTGAGAAGGCAGAAAGCACTGTTAACAGATGGAACTCTGGAAAAACCAAACTCAATGACATCCTCAACATGGGAAAAGTTGCTGGAGATCGAACTGGAGTTGGGTACAACAGAGGAAGCAATTTTCACACTCCCAAGACCAGGAGTAGTCTCAATGCTAAGGAACATGTTAAATGGAGTCCACATGATGAGGTCAAGCCACGAGGAAAGAACAGAAGAGGTCCTACTCCTAGGCAGCTTATATGCGGTTACTGTAAACAAATAGGACATAATGATTGGAGGTGTTTCAGGCGCATGAAGCATGTGAGTGAAGGAAGAAATATTGTTCATCCACAGCAACAGACAAGCATGAAATGGATTAAGAAGTCGGAACTGGTCAGTATGGTTGCATACACTTCTTTAGCTACCTTTGCAGAAAATCAGTGGTACTTTGACAGTGGGTGCTCTCGGCACATGACAGGGAACAAGGGACTTCTGTCTGAGTACATTGCTGGAAATAAAGGTCATGTCACCTTTGGGGATGGACAGAGAAGCAAAGTTATTGGGAAAGGTAATCTGAATATGACAGAAACTCTGAAATTGAAAGATGTGATGCATGTTGAAAATCTAAAGGCTAATCTCATCAGTATAAGTCAGCTGTGCGATCAAGGGCTGCTGGTTCGGTTCAACAAAAATGAATGTCTTGTGTTTAATGGTGATAAAGTATGTATTCTTTCTGGAAAAAGATCCAGTGACAACTGCTACCTGTTGCAAGAACCTGACAGATGTCTGAGTATCACCACAGATGCTTCTGAACAATGGCATCAGAAATTAGGCCATGTTAACATCAAGACCTTAATGAAAATCTCCAAAGCAAGAGCTGTCCGAGGAATGCCTACGTTAATCAAGAAGAAAGAAGGAGTGTGCGAAGCTTGCCAACTGGGGAAGCAGAAGAAAATTAGTCACAAACAAATTCAGAATATCACAACATCAAAAACTCTGGAGCTACTGCATATGGATCTGATTGGACCCACTTCAGAAACAAGTGTCGGAGGTAAGAAGTACATTTTTGTTTGTGTTGATGATTTTTCACGCTTCACCTGGGTGGATTTTCTGAAGGAAAAATCAGACACTTTTAATGCTTTCAAAAACCTGTGTACTCGTCTGCAAGTAGAAAGAGGAGACAACATAGGGAAAGTCATTCGAATCCGTAGTGATCACGGAAAAGAGTTTGAGAATCACTCATTCTCTGAATTCTGTGAGGCACAAGGTATAGGACATGAATTCTCGGCTCCTAAGACTCCTCAGCAAAACGGAGTTGTCGAAAGGAAGAATCGAACTCTTCAGGAAATGGCTCGTGTTATGCTGAATGCCCGAAAAGTGAATACTAAGTGGTGGGCTGAAGCGATTAATACTGCATGTTACACCATCAACAGGGTTTATCTTCGACCACAGACTGAGAAAACTCCATATGAAATATGGAAAGGTCGAAAGCCTGATGTCTCCTACTTTCATATTTTTGGAAGCAAGTGCTACATCCTACAAGATCGAACACCAAGACGGAAATTCGACACCAAGAGTGACAAAGGAATTTTCTTGGGATATTCTACAAGGAGTCGTGCGTTCCGAGTGCTGAATGAACGAACAGATGTCATGATGGAATCCATTAACGTTGTGGTTGATGATTTTGATCAGGGAGAATCTATTCTGACCGGTGAGAAAGGAGGTCAAGAAGACATAAATGAAGATGATGTTCGTGTTGAAAGTGATGTTGCAACAAACAAGACCAAACAGAACCATGTTGAACAAATTGTTGCAACACAGGATACTGCCAACATGGAGTCAACTCAAGTAGAAGCTGAAAATGCTCAAGATGCTGAGGGAATTACAAAGATCATACGAGATCATCCGCCGGAGCTAATCATTGGTGACGTTCACGACAGTCGTCGCACCAGAGGTACTAGTCGTGTTAATTACAGAGATCTGGCTGGGTATGTTTGCTTTCTTTCTACTATCGAACCCAAAAATGTGAAGGAAGCAATTGGTGATGATTTTTGGGTCTCGGCTATGCAAGAGGAACTAAACCAATTCCAACGAAATGACGTTTGGAGTCTTGTGGAGAGACCAAAAGGAACTAATGTCATCGGGACAAAGTGGATATTCAAAAATAAGACAGATGAGAAGGGAAATGTCACCCGGAATAAAGCCCGGCTTGTTGCTTAAGGGTATACCCAAGTGGAAGGCATTGACTTCGATGAGACATTCGCCCCTGTAGCACGGTTGGAATCTGTTAGACTGTTACTTGCGGTTGCCTGTAGCTTAAACTTCAAACTGCATCAAATGGACGTGAAAATTGCCTTTCTAAACGGGTTGTTGAATGAAGAAGTGTATGTTGAACAACCCAAAGGCTTTGCTGATCCGTTTCTTCCGAATCATGTGTACAAGCTGAAGAAGGTGTTGTATGGGCTGAAGCAAGCTCCAAGGGCCTGGTATGAGAGATTGACCACGTATCTTCTCAAAAAGGGATATGAAAGAGGAGGAGCTGATAAGACCTTATTTGTTCAAAGGACAAGATCAAGTGTGATGATTGCCCAGATCTATGTTGACGACATAGTCTTCGGCTCAACATCACAACAACTTGTGCATGAGTTTATTAATCTCATGCAAAGGGAGTTTGAAATGAGCATGGTAGGTGAGTTGAATGTATTTCTTGGGCTCCAAGTTAAACAGTGTCAGGATGGTCTATTCATCTCGCAGAGCAAGTATATTAGAAATCTTGTCAAGAGATTTGGTTTAGAAAGTGCCAGACATGTTAGGACTCCCATGAGCACATCTGAAAAACTCTCTAAGGATGAAGGAGGAAGAGATGTTGAAGTTACTCTCTACAGAAGCATGATAGGTAGCTTGTTATATTTAACAGCTAGCCGATCGGATATCAGCTTTAGTGTTGGAGTCTGTGCTCGTTATCAAGCAAGCCCTAAGGAATCTCATATTACTGCTGTAAAGAGGATTATTAGGTATATCAGCGGAACAGCAGACTATGGTATATGGTATACAAAGGATACGAATACTCTTGTCTCAGGATACAGTGATGCTGACTGGGCAGGAAATACAGATGATCGGAAAAGCACCACCGGAGGATGTTTTTATGTGGGGAACAACCTGGTGTCATGGTATAGTAAAAAACAGAACTCCATATCGTTATCTACAGCTGAGGCTGAGTATATTGCAGCGGGAAGTTGTTGTACACAACTGCTATGGTTGAAGCAAATGCTGATAGACTATGGACTGGAACAAGGAACTATGACCATTTTGTGTGATAACCAGAGTGCTATAAATATCTCCAAAAACCCTGTCCAGCATTCCAGAACAAAACACATCGACATCCGACATCACTTTATTAGAGAGCTGGTTGAGAAGAAATCCCTAGTTATGGAGTATGTTGCTACAGCTAATCAACTAGCAGATATTTTTACAAAGCCTCTTGATTCAGCCAGATTTGAGGAATTGCGGCAAGCCCTAGGGCTGTGTCGTATCTAAGGTTGCCCCCTGTGTTGTGCATTTTGTTGCAACAGCTTGTTGCAACACTATGAGGGTCTTTCAATCTCTGCTGACGGGTCGGTTTTTGTTCTCTTTTATTTTCTTACCCGTTATTATTACCCTCTACTTCTTTTCGTTCCCAAGGCGTTTTTTTGCTTTTTCCTCAACTCAAATTGTTCTCCAAGATTCTCCATTTCCCGCATCTAGGGTTCTTGAAATTGGCTTGGTTGAAGTGTCTCTCAGTTTATCTACCATGACTAGAAATCAGTCGGGAGAGTCATCTCTGCCCCCTCGTCGGTCTTCTCGACGAACAACTTCCGCTCGGAAAAGTGCTCCGCCTTCCTCGTCTTCTTCGGTTAAACGTAAAGGGGTGTTTCCTCGTCCTGTGCAAAGATCATCCAGTGGTAATCCCTCTCCATCTCTCTCCCCTTCCTCGTTTGGTGGCATGCATCCTTCTAAAGCCTCTAATTTAGAGTTGGTGAACTTTTCCCCAATTCTTGAATTCCCCCTTCCCAAAATTTCCGAGGATGATGATGTGTATGATGATGATGAAAGTTTTCCTGATCCGGTCACCATTCAAGACTGGTTCTGGTATTTGTGAAGAACAGGAAAAGAATTGGATCTCTCTTATGTGGATGTATCTCATATTCATTTTAAAGGTTTGATGCGTAAGAAGATTTTGGGGAAAGTTATGAGTGTGAGAGTTCCTCGAGATAGAAAAGTTGTCATTCGCACCTGGAACCCGACATCTTTTGTTAAAATCTCTGAAGTTGATGTGATAGACATCTCTGATTCTGAAGACTCCCCAGTGTTTGCTGATTTGCCTAAGTCGAGAGGGACTTCAGGAGCGTCATCGGCTAATGTGTTCTCTGAGAACTCTTTTGTGCAAAGTGATGAAAAGATGAACAAGGATGTTGAAATGGAAGCTGATGTTGATGCTGATACTGTGCCTACTATTCCATCTCAGGAAGAGACCTCTGTCCCTCTGTCTCCCAGATGTGTAGATGATGAGACCGCTCAAAATGTGGCTAATGTCAATAATCTTGATTCAAATGAAGGTGCTCAGCCTGTATCTTCTGACTTCTCTCAGCAAGTGCCTGAGACTGAAAGAGAACCCAAGGATGATGTCTGTGTCCAAGGAGCATGCCTTGACTACTCCTCTGTGGGTCAAACTGTGTCGAGTGGAGTTGCGGATCCTGCTGGTGGTGGTTCTGAAAATAGGCAGTCTTTCAAAGATGCTGTGGGGTCGGTTCCTGGTTCTATGAATCTAGACATTTCAAGAGAACCCCTGACTGGCCAAGATGTGGATCTTCCCTCAGTTCTGCCAGAAACTGAGGCTGTGCAAGTTGGTCAAGATGATGATGTTGTTGGTGTTGAGACTCTGACAGGTTCTGCTGATCGTTGTGGCATGACTCAAGGTTCTTCTGTTGCTGATGGTGACATTTCTAGGTTGAATATTGATGCTATTCCCCGTGTGGAGGATGGTGATGAAGATTTTGTTGCACAAAATGTTACAACAAATCCTTCAACATGTGAGTTACCTGATGAAAATGATCCTCCTCTGTCCTCTTATATGCGCAAGAGTAGATCTGTGTCCAAGAAGCGCCCTATTCCTCCACCATCCAGGAGTGCTGAGTCCTCTCCTTCCAAGCGACCTAAACTTTCAGCTTCTGCTCCTTGTCGCCCTCCCTCGTTTACATCTTCAGATGCTCTGAGCAAAACCTTCTTTGACAAATCTCGTAAGAACAGATGGCCAGCTTACTCCGAGAAACCTCTTATATCTGAAAAAATCCTCAATCTGTCGTCCTTTGACAAGACTCAGTTGGAATCTATTCTGAAAGATCTTGGTCTTATCCATGCTGCCACATGTTTCAGCGTCTTTTATCCTACCTTGGTGCGAGAGTTTTACTGTAATCTCTCCAAATCTGCTAGTGATGGATCCTCTCGTTGGAACTTCAGAAACTATGTCCGAGGAAAGATTGTCACATTCTCTCCTGCATCTCTGAACAAATTGTTAGAATGGAAATGTTCTCAATCTGTTCCAGCGTTTGGTGACATCTCTGGAGTGAGTTTTGATCGTCTGATTGAAGTCGTGACTGCTGGAAAGCTGTCACGCTGGCCTACTAAGTCTTCTGTGTTCCCCTCTTCAGCGCTTACTGCAAAGTATTTTATTCTATTCAGAGTTGCTACTCGAAACTGGTTGCCCACCTCAAATGTTTCAGTAGTCACTAGGGACATGTGCAAACTATTGTTTTCTGCTGGCACGTCTCAGGTGTTCAATTTGGGAAGAATCATTTTCGATTCTATCGTATCTTTTGCTGAACTCTCATCCTCCGGGACCTCTTTACCTCATGGAGCTCTCATATCCATGTTGCTTTTGGCTCAAAAGGTGCCCTTGTCTCCTTCGGATCTTCACTCTACCTGTGACAGTATCTCATATACAGTTAAGTCGGTGGCTGGTAAACTCAATGATATCTCTGAGGTGGTGCCCTCTTTTCCTGATAGTCTGTCTCCACCTCCAAATACTGAACCTTCTGTCACAGTGCCTCCTGCATCTCAGTCTCCTCCACTCGGCTCTGCTACTGCTACTACTTCTTCCTCAGCGAGTCTGGTCGATATCGAGTTTCTCGAGACTGCGCTTCGGAATATTGATGATCAAATTCTGGTTCTCGACAGCCAGCGGGTTCTTCTGAATCGCCACAAGGAGCTGCTGCAAAGCAAGCTGTCTTCTCTCCGGCGTGGCCCCTCCGCAGGTCTCTAAAATATTTGTCCTTTGGTGGCGCAAAAGGGGAGAAGTGGTATGTTTTGTTTTGATTCTCTCTTTCTCTGATCAAAAACATCTGATATTTTGTTGGTGGAAGTTTTGTTGGATATTATGTTGGAAGTTTTGTTGAACATGTTGTTGAATGTCATTGTGTTGGGTGTTGGGTATCTACTGATGAAATGTGGCTTCAGGGGTTTGAAAAGTTATCTATGACCTTCTCTTCTATCATACCGTATGTTGTGCCACCAATTGACAAAAGGGGAGATTGTTAGGATTTATTCTGTGGTCATTCTTGTATGTGTCTTGTCATATGTGGCACTGGAGAATGTTGGATAGGTTGATGTCCCTGCCGTATGTAGAAGAGAATGTTGGATGCTTTGTTGAACAGGTTGTTGGGTCAGGATGTTCAACAAAATATGCTTACCTGCATATCTGGTGCTTTGGTGCTCAATAGTATGCGGAACTGGAGCCTGCGTATTCCGCTATTTTCTACCTTGCTATTCTTGCTGTTATGGTGGTTATTAACTGATTTATAGTTGATTGTGCATAATCTCTTGCGAATCGGTTGAAGAGAGATTTTCGGCAAATCAATATTCTTGCAACTGCCACTTTCGGATCTTTCGGGATATCTTTCTTGTTAAAGACGGTGCAGTTGTTACTGAAGATAGAATCGAATCTAGGTTTGATTGCCGGCGTGCAGATTGAACCAAAGATTACGGGGCGTGGCCTTTAAAGGCATGGTATGCTTTGGCGGCCAGGATTAACGCTTCAGTTTAAGAAGTTCAAGGATATTCTCCGGGAGGGAGGCCGACGGCTGCGACACGCAGGATCAAGGGAGTTGATCGAGTCGGTGGTGCAAGGGGAGCTTGCAGGCAAGGGGAGCTTGCCAAGAATACTTCACGGGGTTGATTGCGATCATCCCCTCACGGTTTGTTTTTTAAGGATGAGAGTGTTCTTCCTTATTAAAGCGTGAATTGTAGAATTTGTATTCTCCAATCTTTTTAGTGAAGTATTCAATTTTCTGGGCGTGGCCCCGCAGATGTAGGTGTGCGCACCGAACTGCGATACCAATTCTAGTGTGTCCTTGCATGTTGTGTGCTTTTACGCTGTTCACTATATTCTTTACTGCGTACTGAATTTCAATGTGCTTAAGGGGTATCCCAAGGATTCGAATAAGGAAATCGGTGGATCCAATCAAGGCACGTGACCATACCCGGCTCGTGCCTTGAGGGGATCCACCGATGAACTATACCGCTACGTTGATGGCTACCGCTATTGCGTCAACGAGAGCCACCGAAATACCTCGCAATTCTAATCCACGAGAGTGGTACGGATTGGGAGATTAATCCCCTAACCCTAATGCAACGTAAGGATTCTATTCTAACGTTGATCCCCGACAGTTTTAACGGTGATCCCTAATACCCTAGTCCTTTTCATTATAAAATCAACAACACCACAACCAATTCTCTCAACCCGATAGCTATCTCACTTCGAGATATAGAAGCATGCTGAGAACCCAATTACACTGTCACCATCCCTGTAGGATTCGACATCCTTTATACTATAATTTGACACCGTTCGCTTGCGGATCAAGCCCGGAATTGACACCTAGGGGACATACCACGCCTGGCGACCGTGACACCGTCGGGTGGAATTTAGGTGTAGATTTCAGATGCGTCAAGTTTTTGGTCTATTCACCCCCCTCTAGGCTACGATCCAGATCCAACAGTAACGCTAGGTTTTAGTCTCTTGATATTGCAGTTCACTACTTGTCTCTAGTACTCACTTTGTTTTGCAGGCTTTCCTCTTGCCGCAGGTACGTGGTTGTTAATGATACCATTTACGTTCAGTCGCTCTGCGTTGAAGTGGCGCATGTAGCCTCTCAAGGATTCCCCGGGGCCTTATACCACATTGAATAGGAGCTCCGAGTCTGGCTTTACCCGTCGGCCGGCCATAAACTGCTTGCAGACTTTTTGGGAAAGATCTTTGAAGTTGTCAATGGATCAGATGGGGAGGCTATGGTACCAGCTCCGGGCGGACTTCCGGAGAGTGGAGTAGAAGCCTCTACAGAGTAGGGCGTCGTCGGCACCTTGGAATGCCATGACCCCCTCATAGTCCATCACAAGGTCTTTCGGGTCTCCCGTGCTGTCGTACCTTTCTAAGGTCGGCACCTTGAATCGGGAGGGTACCCGTGCCTCATAATGCTCCTGGATAATATGCACCGATCATCCCAGGAGCCATCTGGGCCTCTCATCGTGTCGACCCTGAGGTCGATCCGCCCATGAGAGCCGGTGAGGCGACGAGGGGAGTCCGCTCGGAGTCGCCCCAAGCTGCGGACGGTCGTCGATCGGCGGACGTTCCTCCTCTCTTGGCGGTATTCGTGGATCCTTCGCGTCTTCCGACGGGGGCTCTCACCCCGATTGGTTCGGTCCCCGGGGGTTCGACGATCAGGAGACCGCCAGAGTGCTGAGAGCGGCCGCCGGGACGAGGCAGCCACTCCAGAGTGCTGAGCACGGCCGCCGGGACGAGGTCGTGGCTGACTCGTCTTCAACCTGTTTGGGACCTCCTTCATCCTCAACCTGAAGAGAGGTTGGCGTGAGGGACCGCACCGGGACGAAGTTCGGCAGGGTGAACCGCCGTTCAGGGTTAGGACCCTCATCGCCGTGGTCGGTCACTACGGCCAAGCGTAGGGGTCGATGGATTCCTCCCTGGCTGAGGGCAACTGCCGTCCCATCTCCCGGGAGAAACGGGCTACCCACGAGCTGCTGAATCGTTGCGGCCAGCGTCTAAAGATGGTCATTGGTCTCCTGGGCAAAGAGACGGAGCTGCTCTTGGGTCACCGAACGCGAGTCAACGGTCCCCTCGGTGGTGTGGCTGTTCTGGTTCTCGAGAGGGACGTAATCGCCCTCCTCGTGGATGGGGAGCATGCGCCCCGTGCCATTGCAAACTGGTTCCATTTCAGTGGTTTAACGTGGGTGTTAGTTCGATCCCACAGACGGTGCCAGATATTTACGGGTGTTTTCTCATCGCTGGATCGTTGACCGCTGGATGATGGGTCAACGTGGTCTAGGGGGCAGGTGGGACCCCTTGGTTCAGTCAGGTGTATGATTCACCTGACGGATGTTGCACGAGTCCTCACTTCGGCCTTCTGAAAGGTAGCCTTGGCGGGTCACGGGCGAGCGGGCTCGTTGATGGGAGCGCTCGGCCTCGGTCGATGAGGTGCTGAAGGGTAACCTCGGCACCGCGGGGTCTATTTAACCTGGACGGACGAAGAAGCTCGTCAGGGGGGCCGGACCTTGGTTTCGGCCAAGTCTCCTCCGATGCCTAAGTCAGAACGGATCTGAAAGGTGCACGTCGGGACCAGTACGGCTCACAGGGTGGCCGATACACGTATCCTCGGACCGAGCTAGTGGAGGGAATGTAGAATGGAAATCAAGGTCTTTGAGAAGAATACATCCCTCTGTTGGTATCAGGGGTCAGGTCTCTTTCTTCGTCCTCCCTCGAGTCCCTATATAGAGATTCTCCCACGATCGTTTCACCTCCACGCCCTCCTTTTCCGTCCCCATGATCAGCCTCCATTAAGGCGCCTTCATGCGCCATGAAGGTGGGTTAATGGGGTCCCTTAATGGACATTAAGGAGGAGTGTTTGGGGAGCGGTTAACTCCCGCTGTCGTGGGCTGACTGAGCGCACGTCCGGTCATGGCCGACCCGATGCCGGATCCTTACGAGGGTCTTGATGGTTGGCCCAAACTCCTTTTGGGGGCCTCTCGCTTCCAGCGTAGGCTTGGGCCGCTTGCTTTTGGGCTGCTCTAGGATGGTCGTATCAGTCATAACTTGTAATCCAAAGATATTGAAGCATTAGTGTTTTCTTCAACTAGATGTACATCAAGTTTTGGGTGAAACCAGTATAAATCTTGATGTCAGTTATGTGTTTATCTTTTGTTTTGCAGTACTTTCATATATATTGATGTGTTGTAGGTTTTATAGAGAATGCCATTAGCTTTGATCGTTGGTCTAATGATCTTGGAATTTTGTGGGACGAAAGATTTTTCGATAAGCCTATCAAGAGTGAATATTAGCCCAAAAAGCTGATCCAAATCACCTCTAGCAATTGGTATTAGAGTATAACATGCTCTATTTAAATTTCATTATCATTATTAGATATAATAATTACAAGTTAATTTATGCAATGTTAAAGGTGCAAATTATGCCAAAAGACTGTGGTCCAGCGGCATTTATCTCTGCTTTCCAGTGGAGCCACCCGTGATCGATCACTAGTAGATGCGGAACACGCGCGTTTTTATCCAGCTTTCTGATGCAACAAAAATGTGCAAATCATAAAACAGGAGAGCAAATTATAAAAAGGGAGAGCAAATTATTAAAAGGGAGAGCGAAGGAAGCCACACGGGAGGTGCTATACACACTTGCAATTCTTTTGCTTCACACAAACAGCCGTCGCGCAAATTTGCACTGGGGGTAGGGGTGGCAAACGGGTTGGATTGAGTCAGGTTCGCGTCGGGTCAGGTTTGAACCGATCCGAATTGAATCTGGGTCAGTGTTATGAAACCCGTACCCGACTCGGGAATAACCCGGGTCATCCTAACCCGATACGGATTCTTTAAAATTTTCAGTTAAATTGTTTTCCTAGAAAAACAGCTTTTGTTCAGGCTTGAAACAGTGACAAGCTCCAACAAATCCAAGGCACTACTAACCAACTGTCATGTAGGTATTTTGTTATTCTGCAAGCATTTCAAGTATTAAATACCTTTACTATTAATAAATGCTACTCAGCTAGACCACTGAATCAAAAAAATTGAAGCAATAACAACCCGTGACCCCTTGAATTCTGAATTAAATGCTGCTCAGGGCCGAACATTTAAATCGAAAAAACATTATGGAGTAAGGAATTGAACCCGTGACCCCTTATAATTGGGGTCAACAATTCAAACCCACTAACCAAAACACCAAGTTGCTGTTTTGTTTTGATATTATTACATGGATATATATAGAAATATTAAGTAAATCGAGTATACGGGTAAACCCGGGTTGACTGGTCAAACCCGTAACTGATCAGGATGTTATCTAGGCCGGTTGGGTCGACCCGAATTCTACCCGACCCGAATAGACATGTACGCATACTCGGTTAAGGAGGCCGGGTTTGTATCGGCCGGTCGGTGCATTTTGCCATCCCTAACTACGATGTGTGTGAAGTAAAAAGTTTGTATGTATAGAATAATCAAGACCAGAATTAAATTTTTGGACAGCACCTTATCCCGTTCTCCAACGTCAATTCACCTCGGGATCCACGACGTGGGACCCGGGCCCACAACTGACAGAGTCCCCATCCACCAGATTCTTCCCACGTGTCACACTACTGGCAAATCGGACGGCTGGCCCGCTCGACGCCCCCTTAGTGACGTGGGCACCATAAAAATCCCAACAGGCAGCGACCAGCTTTCGGTCGATCCCAACCGCCGGATCAAAACAAAGCCGAGCAGTAACCGTCGTGCTTTAACGTGGGTTAAGTAATTATTATAAAGTGCTAAAGAAAATTAGGCGAAAAAAAGTGAGCGCGATAATCGAGGGGGGCAAGAAAATTAGTTAAAAAAGGGGAAGGCAGAGGAATCCGGCTGTAAACTTGGACGCTAATGCACGAGTCGCAGCGACAAGCACTGCGAGATCGATTCCTAAGGAGAGAGTTAAAGTGTTTAATTAATCACTTAAAAGCTAAACCCCATATTTTTTATTTAAAAAATATTTACGCGTTTATTTAATAACTTAACTAAACGCCCACTGGACGCTAAATTTACAGTTATACCTTTTCCATTGTTTCCGTATTTGCCCCGGCTAACTCCCCAGTGTCTGTCTGACCATATAAGGGATCGTTGGGAGGGTAGAAGGGTCATCGGGTGGTGGGTCTGAGAGCGCATCTGGGTTTTCGGACAAACAGGGGCGGTGACGTAAAAAAGGTTGAAAATGGTGGTAATTTATGAAACGGCGGGCGCTCAGTGAGTCAGTATACAAAGGGTTTTCTCTCGCCACAGGCAAAGATGTCCTTACCTTTTTCTTCTCCCCGTTTTTTTTCTTCATTTACCCTTTCGGATTCTTCACCCCATCAAAACGCAAATAAACCCTAACTCTCTCTTTCTCATTTATTTATCTCCGCTCTTAGAAACACAAAAATTTGTCTCCCCCTTCAAATTAACCTTAAGATGGAAGCTTCGGACTGCGTCTATGGCGGATATTACCGGGCCGGGACCCCTCAATTCGGGCATGAGAAGAAGGCCGGGGGTGGGGACCACTTCATTGTCGAGGAGCTGCTCGATTTCTCGAACGAGGAGGAAGAGGAGGAAGATAACGGCGGAGATGACGGAGTTCTCGAGGTCCGGACGGGGAACTCGACGGAGGCGTCGACCGTCACCGCCGTCGACAGTTCCAACTCATCGTTTTCCGGCGGCGATCAGCATTTTCCCGGCGTCGCCGACGCCAGCCTCTCCGGCGACCTTTGCGAGCCGGTAATTCGTCTGATTTCATTTAATTTAATTTTATTATAATTTAGGGAAAAGTTGCAACTCATTAATTATTTTAAGACAGTCATAAATGAGCGGATAATTTAAGAAATCTGGCGTTATTTCCGAGGGAGCAAAGCTTCTGGTAGTAATTATCTTTTTCATTCATTTTAATTTGGGACTTTTTGATTATTTCATGTTAATTCCGCGGGAATTTGAATTTCGAATTTGGCAGCTCAATTCATTATTAAAATTTTTTGAATGGCATGTCTGCTTCCTTTTTCTCTGAAAAACCCGTTACTTTATTTTTAAATAGTATTTCCTTAAATCAAAAATTACCTGATATCGATTTTTTCTTTTAAAAAATTAAATTTTTTTTGTTTACTATTTTCGGGTGCAGCACGACGATTTAGCGGAGCTAGAATGGCTGTCCAATTTCGTTGAGGACTCCTTCTCGAGCGAAGACCTCCAGAAGCTCCAGCTCATCTCGGGGGTCAAATCCGTTACGGGTTCGGGTTCGGCTTCCGGGTCAAACTCCTCGTCATCCGGCACTCGCGGCAGCCAGATCCCGTCCTCTGTCGGTAAGGTCACCGCCCAGCAGCCGGCCCCCTTCTTCCTCCCCGAGGCTACCGCCGTCCCCGGCAAGGCCCGAAGCAAGCGCTCCCGCGCCGCCCCCAACAACTGGTCCTCCCGCCTCCTCGTCGTCTCCCCGACCCCCGCCACGTCATCCTCGGATTCGGACTCTATCCTCCTGAGCCCGATAACGGCGGTGAAGAAGACCCCGAAACCCGCTAGGAAGAAGGAGATGCCGCCGTTGATGGCCGCTTCCGACGGGAGGAAGTGCCTCCATTGCGCGACCGACAAGACACCACAGTGGCGGACCGGGCCGATGGGGCCCAAAACTCTGTGCAACGCCTGCGGGGTCCGGTACAAATCAGGCCGGCTCGTTCCGGAGTATCGGCCGGCGGCGAGCCCGACCTTCGTCCTGTCCAAGCACTCGAATTCTCACCGCAAGGTGCTCGAGCTCCGCCGGCAGAAGGAGTTGCAGCCGCCGCCGCCGCGGCATTTCTTGCACCCGTGGGCGGCGGCGGTCATCGAAGGTGGCGCTGAGGGCCCCGCGGCGGCTAGCGGAGACGACTTCTTGATTCATCACCGTCTGGGGCCAGACTTCCGACAGCTCATTTGATTCTTGATGGTGAGAGAGAGAGAGCTGAGTTTTTGCTTTTATTTCTAATTGATTAGGGAAGCGAAAAATGATCCGGTCAGTGGGAATTTTGAATTTAGGGTTAGTCTTAGTATTTGATCTTAGAAACTTAATCCAGTTTTGTTTAGAACCATTAAACTTCTTCTTGAAGCAGTATCATTGTTTCCTATCCTAGCATTTTTTTTGGGTAGTTAGGAGAAAATAAATTTCAAAAGGACTCGAAAATTTCTGGGATGTTGTGGCCTGGTTAACATTTTTTGGCATAGTGATCTCTTCTTGTTTTCAGAAAAAGTATAAAAGAAACAATTTTGATTGCTTGTGGTTGTGGGTGTAAATGATGTGTCATCCGATGCACGTGAAATATTTTAACGTGGGGCCCACTAAGCTGAGCCGACGGTAGATTCTTCGCTTGAGCTTGAATCGGACGTGGCATCCACATCGGACGGTCTGTAATGGTACGTCGCCAGTACGGTGATGTACCTCGAGTGTATCAACAGAGTTGGATGGGTGCATCGGTTTTAGCTGGTGGGGTTAAAACAAACCCGGGGGATAACGTACCCCCGAGAAGGGAGCGTCACATGGATGGATATGGACTGAAATAAAATAAAAGAAATTGTTGTGAATATGCCTTTTGGATATATGCCCTTTATTGAAAGCTATATATACGAGGGCATGTGGCTCATAACCCTCTACACCTTTTACCCTACTTTTTTCTCTCCATAACACGTTATCAGCACGAATCTGCTCGAAGGAAAAGACGACGGCTCTTAAGGAAGAGTTCATCCCCAACGTCAATTTTTAAGAAGATCTTGTTCTTCTCAACTGGGAGCGTAAAGTGCATCCTTCATCGACCATCGTCTAGATTCCATAGCCGAATCTAGAAGGTAAAAATCGATTTTTTAGATCTAGACTTGCTTTTCATGTAGATCTGCACGTTTTAGATCACGTAGTTCATGAACACGGTAAAAATCGAATTTTTTTAGATCCGCATGTCTAGAAAACTTTCAAAAATTGATTTTTTAATGATCCATGGCCGCGTCCGGAAAGCGCGGTGGCCGTGCCTTCGTGCACGGCCAGGCCATACCCAAAAGGGCGCGGCCGGCCGCGCTTGGCGGCCGTGCCTACGGGCGCTGCCAGCCGCCACGGCGGCCGCCGTGGCCCCCCCACTCTCCCTAGGGTTTTTCTATACCCTAGCCATTAACGGGCTATTTTTTGGGGGAGGCCCATTAACCCTATTTCGGTTGTTTTCCTGCCCCAAAAAGCCTGTAAATTAGCCCATTTTCACATAATTTTCTTTTTAAATTATTTGGGCCCCAAAAGCCCAATAATTAAAGAAATATTAAATTGTGATAGGGTTGGACGGAAAAATAAATAAAAATGAAAAATGGATCATGATTAAATGCTTTAAAATATTTTAGCACGCACTTCATTTTTTTAGATTATTTCTTAATCTATGCATGTGATGTTATATATCTGCGTGGTTGTATATGTATATATTATCTGCGTGGATGTGCTATTTAGAACTATGTTTTTAGGGATCAGCTAGATTTTCGACACTTTTCCCCTTTTCTGCAATTTTTTTCTTTTTAAGAGAACTTGTATGTGAGATTATAAAAGTAAAAGTCAAAGCTGAAGGAACACCCCATGGAGATGAAGGCGCTTGCATAAAGAGAAATGGGTTTTTCTTAAAGTTCCCACGTTGTCTTTATTTTATGCATTTTTTTATTTATGGGATGTATCTTCAGACTTTTTCTTTTTCTTTTTAGTGCTCGGCTCGCTGATCCCCATAGTTCTAAATTAATTTTTTGCTTATATTAAATGCGTGGATATTTTACTTTAATAGTCAAATAATTCATGTTATCTTTATATTGCTAGATTGCACAGATGTCCAGATGTGCTAATGTTGATTTCTTGGTCCTGAAGGCCGATGGGTCGAACTACTTGAGTTGGCGGCTGGACCTGAAGTTCCATCTGCGTTCTCATGGGTTCAATCTAACACACACAACAAAAGTAACAATCAGTACTGCCACAGTTGAAAAGGATGCTTCTATAGAAGCCCTGCTGCAGAAGAAGTTTCCGATATACTTAAGGCAAAAGTCATTATTTATATCAAGAAACACTTAGACTCGACCTTGAAGGATAAGTATCTTACTGTAGCAGATCCCTACGAGTTGTGGACCGCACTTGAGGAGAGGTACAGACATCAAAGGATGTCATACTCCCTCTTGCGCAATACGAGTGGACTCACCTCCGCATACAGGATTACAAATCCGTAGCGGAATATAACTCAGAATTATTCCGAATCACCGCACGCCTGAAGTTATGTGGTGAGAATATGACTGAGAGGATGTTGCTAGAGAAGATGTTTACTTCTTTTCATGAGAAGGACATGATTCTCATGCAACAGTACCGTGAATGAAAGTTCACTAAGTACTCTGATCTGCTCTCATGCCTACTAATGGCCGAATAGAATAGAGAGTTGTTGATTGCAACTCCAATCTACGCCTTCCTGGCTCCGCTCCACTTCCACCTCCTACAGAGGCACATTTATAGTCTTCTCAGAAGAAGAAGATGGATAAGAAGGCAAAGTTCCAGAAATGGAAAGAACTGAAGCAGCGAAAAAAGGCTACTCCTAAGAATCCTCGCCAGAACCAGAAGTTCTTGGCAAAGAAGCAACATCGGACGCCCAATAAAAGTGGTCCTCCCAAGAAAGACTGGGAGAACACATGCTCTAGATGCGGAATGACAGGCCATTGGTCCAGAAACTGTCGCACAGCCAGACACCTACAGAACCTCTACCAAGCAAGTCTCAAGACTCATGCTGAGACAAACTCGATAGATGGGGCAGTGTTACCAGCCACTACATGGAATCCAGAAGATTTCATGAATGACGACACTATGTAGTCATGGACCATCTGTATCTTACTTTCTAGCACTGCATCTTACTTTATGTCTCTCTATTCCATGTTAGCTACTTTGTTGGTCAGCTTTTTAAAACATTAATGAAAGTATTCTCTTTTTCGTAGTATTTATTGAATGCTTTTCATTTTTTAATTATGGAATCTATATGCCTAGTGGACAGTGCATCAACATACTCTATTCTTCAATGCATAGACTACTTTACGAGCATCGTTAGTTACTCCGGTCCATTGAGAACAATCTCAGGACCAGCCGACATAATTGAAGGATCAGGGGAAGTAATCATTTTGCTCCCCAATAACACACATATTAAACTTAGAGATGCACTATAATCCCCTAAATCAATCCGAAACCTTCTAAGTTTTAAAGATATCCGTTTGAACGAGTATCACTTAGAGACGGCCGAGGATAATAAAAAAGAATACTTGCAAGTAACGTCTTTTACAAATGGTATAAAATCCATTGTGGAGCGTTTCGAGGGACTCCCCACATGTCTCTACCAAACAAGTATTCACTCTCCAGAAGTATACATGACGGAGCACCTGCAGTGCCCTCAAATACCAGAATTCCAACTCTGGCATAGTAGACTGGGACACACTGGATCTGTTATGATGTACCGCATCATAAATAGCTCAAGGGGTATAAATTTGAAGAACCTGAAGTTTTTTTCAAAAAAGTAATTTTCCATGTCCATCCTGTTACAAGGGTAAACTAATAACGAGATCCGCTCCACTTAAAGTGGACTTGGAGTCTCCTAGCTTTCTAGAGAGAATCCATGGGGACATTTGTGGGCCTATACACCCATTAAGTGGTCCTTTCAGGTATTTTATGGTCCTGATAGACGCATTTACTAAGTGGTCACATGTGTGTCTACTGTCCACCAGTAACCTAGCATTTTCTAAGCTTTTCGCTCAGATAATCAAGTTGCGGGCCCACTTTCCCGATCGCCAGATAAAGAAACTTCGTCGGGATAATGCAGGGGAGTTTACATCACACGTTTTTCTAGACTATTACCAAGCATCAGGCATTGAAGTCGAACATCCTGTAGTACATGTTCACACCCAAAATGGGTTAGCAGAATCTCTAATTAAGAGACTGTAATGGATTGCTCGTCCATTGGTACTTCAATCCCAGTTGCCAGTGCATGCATGGGGTCATGCAATATTGCATGTTGCATCTTTAATAAAATACAGACATTCTGGAGGCCAGTCATCTTCTCCTATACAATTAGCACTTGGAGTACCACCAATTGTCTCACACTTGAGAATATTTGGTTGTGCAGTAGACGTCCCCATAGCACTACCACAAAGGACAAAGATATGTCCACAACGTCGCCTAGGCATTTATGTTGGGTTTGACACAACCTCCATAATAAGATTCCTAGAACCCCTTACGGGAGACGTTTTCAAGGCACGTCTAGAAGACTGTAAATTTGATGAAACATCATTTCTACGACTAGGCTTACAAACAAAGAAGCCTGAAGCTTTAGAGAGTATCTCTTGGGATACTCAGAAATTAAGTCACTTTGATCTGCCCACGAGCCAGTGTGAGGAGGAGGTCCTGAAGATTCTCCATATCCAAAACACTGTCCATCTCTTGCCGGACAAATTTACTGACAACCATAAGATTGTCAGATCATACGTCCCTGCTATTAACACTCCAGCTAGGATTGACATACCGCAAAATGGATACAATCCGCCCGCAGCAGAGATGGTTGGACCTCTTAAAAAGAGAGGACGACTACCGGGATCCAAGGATCAAGTCCCTCGAAAGAGTAGGACCATTGGCAATGGTCAAACAATACCACCACAGGATGCTACTATAAGCCCTGCTCCCACATCTCTTCCAAAATCTCAAAGAGAGGAAAACCTGGAGAAAATGAAGTTTCGATACATTATGTACGAACTGGGAAGTATTGGGACAGAAAGAGCACCATACACATTTTGCGTGCAATATTGCCATCAATGTCGCGGACTGCGACGATGATATTGAACCGCACTCTTTGACAGAATGTCAAAGCAGAGATGATTGGCCAAAGTGAAAAGTGGCAATAGGAGTGGAGTTGGACTCACTCACAAAACATAATGTCTTCGGACCAATTGTCCAGACACCAAAAGGTGTAAAACCTGTGGGCTATAAATGGGTATTTGTTAGAAAAAGAAATGAATAGAACGAGATTGTTCGCTACAAAGCAAGGCTTGTAGCGCAGGGTTTTACCCAACGTCCAGGGGTGGATTTTGACGCCACATACTCCCCGGTCATGGACGCGATCATCTTCTGATTCCTTATTGGCTTAACAGCTCAAAAAGGTTTAGATATGCAGCTTATGGACGTCGTGACTGCATACCTATATGGAAATTTAGACCGAGACATCTTTATGAGATTGACTGACGGTTATTCTTTGCCTGCATCACTAAAAGAGAGACAACTTGACATCTACTCAGTGAAATTGCAGAGATCATTATATGGTCTGAAACAATCTGGAAGAATGTGGTACAACAGACTGAGCGAATTCCTTGCGAAGCAAGGATTTGGAAATGACCCAGTCTGTCCTTGTATCTTTAATAGAGCAAAGGCACCAGGATTTGTCATTATAGCCGTCTATGTGGACGACTTGAACCTCATCGGATCTCCCGGAGAGATCATTGAGATTTCTAGAAGCTTGACAGAAACCTTCGAGACGAAAGACCTCGGGAAGTCAAAATTCTGTCTAGGTCTTCAAATAGAGCAGCTTAACGATGGGATCCTGTTACATCAGTCAACTTATACATCGAACTTACTGAAAAAGTTCCAAATAGATAAGTGCCACCCCCTCAGTACCCCTATGGTCATTAGATCATTGGATGTACATAAAGACCCGTTCCGGTCGCTAGAAGAGGGGGAGGAAGTACTAGACCCTGAAGTGCCTTATTTATGTGCTATTGGTGCACTTATTTACCTGGATAACTGCACTCGTCCTGACATAGCATTTGCAGTCAACTTACTAGCCAGATATAGTGCTGCACCTACACAGCGGCACTGGACTGGAGTTAAGCATCTTCTACGCTACCTCCAAGGGTCCCTAGACTTAGGTCTATTCTACAGGAAAGGGGCAACAACAGGTTTAGTTGGTTATGCTGATGCAAGTTACAGATCCGATCCCCATACAGAGAAGTCTCAGACAGGATACATGTTCACTTATGGCGGCACGACCATATCTTGGAGATCTGTGAAGCAGACCATGCCGACCGTCTCATCCACACATTCAGAACTTCTAGCAATCCATGAAGCAAGTAAAGAGAGCTTTTGGCTACGTTCTGTGATCCAGCACATTCTTACCTCTAGCGGACTGAAGCCCGGCGTTCTTGAGCCTACTACAATCTATGAAGACAATGCAGCATATATAGCCCAACTACAGAACGGCTACATCAAAGGCGACAAGACGAAGAATATCTCTCCCAAGTTCTTCTGGACGCATGACCTTCAGAAACAAAATCAGATTGAGGTACAGAAGATCCAATCTTGTAATAACTTGGCGG
The DNA here is from genome assembly GCA_030789695.1 of Scilla litardierei. Lineage (NCBI taxonomy): Eukaryota > Viridiplantae > Streptophyta > Magnoliopsida > Asparagales > Asparagaceae > Scilla > Scilla litardierei. The sequence goes on along the minus strand of CM061133.1, from coordinate 301,949,430 downwards.
ATTTGCTTACCAAATCCCTGACTACTAGTATCTTTGAGAAACTTGTAAGTGGGTTTGGGATGAGGAGTATGAGAAAATGTAAATTGGGTCAGGATAAGAGACCTATGAATGTATAGATACATAGGAGACTGATGTATAGATTCATGCAAGCCTGAAGCTTGGTCAGATGAGGGGAAGTCAACAGTAGTGTTGTACTCTTTTTCCTTGGCTATTGGTTTTTTCCCACAGGGTTTTCCATAGTCAAGGTTTTGACGAGGCAACCTCGTTGACTCTGGATTCTGAAGTATCCACCCCTAGACATATCCCTAAAACAGGGGAAGTTATGGAGAAACTGTTCTTTATTTAACAAGGCAGTTATCCTAACTTGGATCTTGAAGAATCCACCTCTTATTCCATGATTGGTTGGATAAGGGGAAGTGTTGTGAATAGGCCCATTGGGCCCATTGGGTATCTACTCATCATTGAAAGCTATATATATGAGGGCAGGGGGCTCTTAACCCTCTACACCTTTTACCTTACGTTTTTCCCTTCATAACATAAATGTATTATATAAAGCACAACTTTTTTGAATTCTAGGGTTAATTAGGAAAGCTGATTAGGACAAACATATTGATAGAAAGACGACTCAGATTTAATCTTGATGAGTGAATGATTGGGATAATACGATGTGAAAATTTTTTGGGGGATATTTTGGAATGCAAACTAAATTTTTTGTTTTATTATATAAAGCACAACTTTTTTTGAATCTAGGGCTGACTAGGACAAGCTGACTAGGATAAACATGTTGATAGAAAAACGGGTCAGATTTAATCTTGATGAGTAAATGGTTGGGATGATAGGATGTGAAACAAATTTGGGGGGGTCTTTTTGGAGGAAACTAAATTTTTAGTGCAACATTATTGATATTTGTTTAAATTTAATGCAGAAAAAGTTATGCTCTGCCTTTGAAACTTGAGTCATGCTCTGTCAAAATTTTAATGGTGAGAATTTAATGCACTGCTCAGCTTTAATCTTGATGAGTGAATGATTGAGATGATAGTATGTGAAAATTTTTGGTGGTAATACTTTTGGATATAATCTGGATCTAATTTGAAATGTCCGAGACTTCACATCTCTCCCTTGAAATTGTGAGAGAGAAACTAAACTATGCTTTAATGGAATTTAAAAGTTCAATTTGTTAAATGCTTTGCATGGTACAATTTAATTGAATGGCTCAATCTGTCCTGCAGATCCTAAATTGTGAGAAAGTAAGCCGAATTTAAATGCTTGAATGGCACCTCTAATTTTGTACATATTTTTTTACTTTAAATGAACCGCGCCCGTGTCGTAGCTAAATTTTTGTTCGTTTAAATTTTAGAAGGGGAAATAATTCTTGTGGAGAACAAATATTTTGAGCGGATATCATAAATGAACCGCGGCTGAAGGCGCCCGCGCTGAATTTATTGTTCTGTGTCGAAGGCGCCTTTGCCGAATTTGTTGTTCTGCGCCGAAGGTGCCAGTGCCGCTAAATATTTTTATGCTACTTTGTTATTCTTTTAAATTTTGGCTATGGAAATAATTTTTTGGCAAACAAATATTTCGCGGGGGGAATCTTAAATGAACGTACCTACGGGCACATGTTATGACTATTAAATATAATAAAATGAATTGCTTTGAGGTTCGTGTCCTCGCGATCCCATACCCTCATATGTGATCCATTGGTTAGATATTACAATTAACACCTAGAAAGTCAAATTTTGGAATAACCCCTTGTAAACTAGGTTTTATAATGTAGAAAAGGTGGCACCTGATCTAATAGATCAGGTGCCAAGACACATAAAGCTGGAAAGTACAAGCCCCACATAGGCATGTACTTTCCATGGGACCCGTATTTTTGTGTCTTGCACTTGATCTATCAGATCAGGTGTCACATGATCTGCATGATTCCCTTTTTAGTATTACTAGTATGGTAGATTAAATTAACAACATGATACCTTCGACGCTTAATGTACTATCATTTTCTAAAATAACACATATTGTATGATAAATTCGTTAGTTTTTTTTATTAATTTAGGTACCATTTACATCAATGGCGTTCACATTTATAAAGAAAAATGCCAAAATCATCCATCACACCATGATGTGTTAAAATAAAATCAAAGAAATTACAAAAGTGTTTAATATGTTATGAATAGGCCTTGTGACCTGTGGTATTAGGAGTTTTGGTATCCACCATGATTATAAAAGACCCTTGGTATCCCACACACACACACACACACACACACATAACATTTGACAACGTTTTTTGAATTCTAGGGCTGACTAGGACAAGATAAAGAGTGGCTGTGATTTGATCTTGGGAAATCAATGGTTGAGATTGGATTTTGTGAAAATTTTAGTGGGAAAACTTAAATTTTGGTGGAAAAAGTATCTTGGAAACCAGATCTTTGAAATTAGAAGTGTCTTAGGAAAGATTGTGGAGATTAAATTTGGGGGGAAAGTGTCTTGAGAACCTAAACTTTGAAATTAGAAGTGCCTTGGAAAAGATTGTGGAGATTAAATTTGGGGGGAAAGGTGTCTTGGAAACCTAAACTTTGAAATTAAAAGTGTCGTAGGAAAGATTGTGGAGAATCATGATCCATTAAATTAAACAAAAAAAAATTTAGCGTAAAACAACTTAGCAGAACAACAAATTCGGGTAAAAATACCCTACGTTTGTTGTTTCGCGCCGAAGGCGCCCGCTAAATTTTTTTTACGCTAATTTGTTGTTCCGTGCCGAAGGGGTGCGGAATTTATTGTTTGAACCGAATTTGTTGTTCCGCGTCGAAGGCGACTACGATGAATTTGTTGTTCCGCGCCGAAGGTGCCAGTGCCACTAAATATTATTATACTAATTTATTGTTCTGTTAAATTTTGGCCGTGAATATAATTTTTCAGGGAACAAAAATTTTCCGGGAAACCTTAAATGAACTGTGCCCGCGGGCACGGGTTATGACTAGTATGTATGTATATATATATGTGTATATATATGATTTATGGCCTCCACCATAGAGATTGATTCTCAACACGTTATCAGCACGAGATCATCTCCACTACGTGTGGACATTGACTCTCAAAACTTTGTCTAATAGAATTTATTTACTATTATCGTTAAAATAATAAGACCTCTAGGTCTCTTGAGAGTATTTGAGGGATTAAAGTCGACTTATCCATTCCCTACATAGGGCTGATGATGTACCTTAGTATACTCATCCATATATCCTCAAAAAATGATCATAATCAAACCTATTATCCAACCACAGTCCAGCTTTTTCAAAAACTTGATCGGCCCCGAAATGCAACCCAAGAGCACAACCAAAAACTTGGTCGGCCCCGGATACACACCCGGAGAACGATTGTAGTTTTACCGCAAGCGCACGGTGTAGTGGCGAGCGGGTATCGAACACGAGGAGGTGGTGTTGGTTCCAATCTATCCTAGGTTGGTTTGACTACGAATGTTTTATTGGTGGAGATGGCTATGGTATGATGTAATGGCAATGGTGATGGATGTCGGTGTCGGCGATAGAGAAATCGGTCAAATATCAATTCAAATACAATATAATAAAAGTGTCTAGGGCTAGGGAATCCCCACTACGGACCGTCATGCATCATTGTGAATAGTGAATCTCAATATTACTAGACTTGCGTTGAGGTGAACTAGTCGCAACTTAATGGAGAACCAAGCTCACGCTCTCGCGTTATTGCCGGTCTATAGCAAACCTAGGTTAGGGCCCAATCTCTTGCAAACCCTAACCTAAGCCACTAGCATGAGGATCGACATCATCGTCCAATCGCTCCTCGAGCCCACTCTCGTGCAAACTCGAGTTACGATCTAGGTTGTGATAGTTCGTATTCGTCCAATCTCTTGCAAACGAATATGGGTATAGATTTACAATTAAAAATCCTAGCTTTGGTCCAATCTCTTGCAAACCAAATCTAGAGAAACCCAATTGTAAACCTAAATCGAATATCTAGGCCTTCCCATTGATTAGAATCCAATCTCTTGCAAACCCCAATCGATGGAAATCCCTAGCTATCCGTAATAAATCAATCACACCCTAACCTCCTAGCAATTCTAGCAATTTAGAAATTAATTCATCACAAATCTGAAATTAGATCCATAGGGCTCATCCCCAAACCCTAGAACAACAAATCTACTCTAGCATAGCAATAAGGATATTAGAATCGATAAGAATCGTTGCTTGCATACAAAAAGATAGAAAAACAAAGATTCAAATAATAAGAGAAAATACTTAGCTTGATGAAGATCTTCAATCCAAATACAAGCTTTTAGATCCAAGAGGGGGCCTAGGGCATGGCCTAACCTCTAAAATAAATCCCTCCTAAAACATCTTGGGAACCCCCCTAATGGTGGCTACAAACCCCCTTAAAAAGCCCCCAAAAAACCCTAGCAAAAAGCCCTAGAAATCCCCTCCAACTCACGCACGAAACGGAGTCCGCGTACAACTTCAATTCTGGGCAAGTTACGACTCGGCCGAGTGGGGAAAGCTCACTCGGCCGAGTGAGAATTCCAGCACTGTAGCGTCGACTTGCAGAAATTCCCCAGATTTCATCCGACCTCCGATTCACGCGTTCTTGGCGGCGTTGGAATCGTCATGAAGTCTACTATCCATAAAAAATATGAGAAAAATAATTTGATGGCTGAAATGATAGCAGATTTGAAAAGAGTAGGAGGATGTCTGAAAATCTGGGCGCCGTGTGTCCTCGGCATCACTCGGTCGAGTGGCAAATGTCACTCGGCCGAGGGGCATTTGGTACTCGGGCGGACGGCACTAGTCACTCGGCCGAGTCAGGCTTCTGGGGCAGACTGACGGATTACAGTAAGTTGGACATTTTTGCTTGCCGTCGTCTGGGTGCCACTCGGGCGGACGGAGTCTCCGAACTCGGCCGAGTCGGCGTGCGATGCTCGGCCGAGTGCACGCTGATACATCTCTGTTGCGTGTCCGATCTGGCCGGCCGAGCGGGGTCTCATTGCTCGGCCGAGTGATTCCTTCACTCGGCCGAGTGGCATGCTGAAAATGCCCAATCTTCATCTTTTCGCTCCCCCGTCGCTCCTACGACGTTCTTTCTTCTTCCACTCCTCTTCCATTGCAGAATAACCCTCAAAAGGGCCATGGTTGACACTCCGGAGTGGGTGCAAATCTCTAAAGCTCATTTTTGCTCACGATCGCTCCATATTTCCTGAAATCCGACAAAAACAAGAAATAGTGAAAAGTAACACAATATCATCGAATAATCGTGAAAATCGCAATATGAGCAACCGAAATGACATGCAAATATGTAGAAAAAAGGTGTAAAATATGGACCGATCAAAATCCCCCAAGCTTGCCTCTTACTCGTCCTCGAGGAAGAAAAGTAGAGAGACGAACTCGGGAGATGAAAACAAAAAAATGAAATGGAAAAGAAAGAACACGAGGTGGAAGGGGTCGCTAGATTATTCTCTCAGATCTCAAGCCATAAGCTACACATCACGATAACTTGGAAAATACGAATCGCATGCTACAAGGATTTCATATCTTACATAAACATGGTACTTGCAATCTTTTAAGAACAACAAAAGGGATTCTCTAAATTCATACAATAAATTCATATCCACGTCACACATTTCATAGGATTTAATATACAAATGTTGGCAATGCACTTTTCAATCAAAAGTTATAAATGAAGCATATAAGGTACACACCAAGCATGCGATAAAGAATAGAATAAGAGTTATGGCGTTCACATATTTATTTCAAATCATGAAAAATCTCCATATCTAATATATTTTGCAAAGTCTAAGCATTATCGAATATTCCCATTCATGCACGTCTCCACTCTAATATCATACTCACTCATATGGTCAAATGAATTCACCCCCCCAAGCTTAGCTTGAGGCATCGCATCTAAAGGAATATGATAGTGAAAATGGGATTTTTGCCTTGGTTTTCCCAAGTATTTTGTGGCTCCAATAATAAGATAGAGAAACATTTTTCTTTTTTTTTTCTTTTTGAACTATTTGTTTCTCATTTTTATTTTTGGATTCTTGTAGGAGCTATATGATTTGTATTTTTGGATTTTGGCTCCTTTTTGGCTTTTTGGACTTTTTGGAGCTAACCTTTTCTTTTGTGGGGATTTTTGAGAAATAGATGCGATATAAGTAGCTTTAGGAGGTGAACTCAAGTGACATGTAGAGAATAAAAAGATATATGTGGAGAAAGAAATAATGTAACACTCGGTTCACTCTAAGATGTGCACGAACGGTTCAATAAAATAATACTTCAACTAAAACTCATATGTAAGCATGGGTATTCTCAATCATTTCAATAAATAGTGAAGTCAAGCAGTAAAGCGCACAATCATATCAAGCATGCAACAGAAGGTGAATAGACAATAAAACTGATGCTTCAGATATACTAATGATGCGTGAATCTTGGTGCATTTCCAACAAAAGCATACCAAACACTAATCCATACATTCAGTTTCAATTAATATCATGCATTCATGTAGAGGAATCATCAAAAGAAATAGATTTGCAAGCATATGTGAATAGCAAGACTATGGAATACACTAAATAGCATGGCATGGAATAATAAGCCACGTGATGGTTGCTAAAGCAATAAGAGATATCATCATAAGGAACAAATCTAGCAAAAGAAGGAAAAGAAGGAAAAGAAAATGAAGAAAATAAAATAAAAGAGAGGAAAGAAGAGAAAAATCAAGCACACAATATGATGCATGAACACACATAAAAGGAAAATAAGATGGAAAATTCAAAAAGATGATGCAAAATTTTGAAAAATTCCAACAAAAAACCTAAAAATAAGGTAAAAATGCAACTAATGCATCTAAATGGCATGGAAATGCACTCCCCCAAGCTTAAACTTCACATTGTCCTCAATGTGATCATAGTGGAAGAATATAAGGAACAACGATAATAATAAGGGGGAGGTGAATGAAAAATGATGAAATGAATGACATGAAATCCTAATGCAACTACATGCACATACAATGATGCATGAGAGCGCTTTCCCCCAAGCTTATACCAAACAATCATATTCAAGTGACTCAATCAAAAATGTCATGGCTTTGTAAAGCGTGATCAAGTCAAATTAATAAGAAAGTGAGTATTCACTTGAAAGAAATGCTCGATGGTGGTGAGCAAAAGGATGTGGCGTATCAAAATATGGAGAGGGGAATTAATATATATAATGGGTTTGGGGTGTAAAAGATTTTTGTTGCCATCATATGAGGTGATATTTATTCAAGCAAATCTATACGGTCCTCTCGCTGTCGAGAGAATTCGTGTTTATTGAAAGCATAAAAATTTCTACACTACTGGATTGATATCACCTATAGCAAAAGGTGGATCCAGTATCTTTGCCGGTGCAGGCAACTGCTCCAACTGCTCCTTCCGTGGCTCTGCCATGCGCACATGTCCACGGACACCAACGAACTCTAGCAATGCATCCTCCAGCATTCCCACAAGGACTCCACCTGTACCCTGCAGAGAATAGGATGCATCAGTTCGCTGCAAAAATTTCACCCTCATAATAAAAGTATTCCAAAGAGGATCGTCAATAGAAATATATGAAATAAATAGTGGTGGATGATACTTCCCCGGAAATAATCCAATATCCTCACGTGCCGTGATAGCTGTCTCCACGGTGTCTTCTCTATGCTGCTCAGGTAAATCTAGATCATAGGTGTGGACCCCATCAAGATGCTCCTCATCATCGTCGGACTCATCCCAGTGCACCCCTTGATCATATTCATATGTGTCCATGGGTGCTAACTCCTCGCTCTCCTCCACATATACGTCCCATCGTACCTCTTGATCGTATGTACATGAATCCTGCAAAAGGCACGATGAATCATAAAAAACATCATACACTGGAGGGAAATCAAAGATAAAGGGCGAGGGAGTAAAGAGATCTCCCTGAAGGGGAGCCATAAGCTCTGTGGGGTAGTCCTCTGCGTCAGTGGGAGGATGAGGTGGCTGCGGAAGCTCTAATGGAGGAGGATAGTGCTCGGGATCCTCATGAATGGCTGTGTCCTCGTCCCGATGCATGACCTCCTCGGTGATAAGCTCTGGCTCTGTGTGTAAGGCCTCCTCAAAAGCATGCTCTGGCTCGATGGTGTGCTCATTTTCCTTCTCATCAACTATCAATGTAGGCTCTCCCTGGGATGGTGATGCTGGCTGCTCATGTGTGTCAGCTTGTGGGGATGTATCATGTGGAGGGGAATGCCCGCAAGAAATCCGAAAATATAGTCTATCCCCCTCAAGTCTGACATGGATGTCCTCCTCAATTGTTCCTGCAGCTGAAACACGGTTCATAACAAAATCTGCAAATCGTAGCTCAAATGCATCACCTGCCGTAATGCTCTCTGAACCGGTGAACCTCACTGACTCCAAGAGACCCTCCAATAATCTCTGAAATGCGTCCTCCTCTGGCTGCGCATATGACTCAGTTTCTGCTTCCTTCACTGCCTCTTCGTCCATCCACTCTTCATATGCAATAGATGTATCGTAGGAAGTGGGATCGACGACGGCACATTCTGGCTCTGGTAGTAAGTCTGGCGATGCTTCTTGCCCATAAAATGAAGAAGCAGAACTGATATCTTTGGAAATCCCTTCAACCTTAAGCATGAGCATATTCATTTCAAGTTGCCTCTTCACCCGTTCCAATAGAAGGTTACCCTTTTCAAGCCCGGCTTGCACTTCAACCTGGTGTGCATGCATCTCATCAAAAAATATCCTTTGTCTCTCATCAAGCACGGGCCAGTGCATCTCCTCAAAAAGGTATTCGCCCATCTGAGCACTCTGATCAAAATAGTATTCTCCCATCTGAGCACTCTGATCATAATAGTATTCTCCCATCTGAGCACTCTGATCAAAATAGTAATCTCCCGTCTGAGCATTCTGATCAAAATCTGTGGTCCACGTAGTATAATCCATAGCACCGCACAAAAGAATATAGAAATGATAATAATGGTGGCAGGGGTGAAAATTTCCTTTTTATTTATTTATTTTTTTTCGTAGTCTAATCAACCTAATTGTGACAAATTGGCACCAACGGAAACACCTCCCCGGCAACGTCGCCAAAAACTTGATCGACCCCGAAATGCAACCCAAGAGCACAACCAAAAACTTGGTCGGCCCCGGATACACACCCGGAGAACGATTGTAGTTTTACCGCAAGCGCACGGTGTAGTGGCGAGCGGGTATCGAACACGAGGAGGTGGTGTTGGTTCCAATCTATCCTAGGTTGGTTTGACTACGAATGTTTTACTGGTGGAGATGGCTATGGTATGATGTAATGGCAATGGTGATGGATGTCGGTGTCGGAGATAGAGAAATCGGTCAAATATCAATTCAAATACAATATAATAAAAGTGTCTAGGGCTAGGGAATCCCCACTACGGACCGTCATGCATCATTGTGAATAGTGAATCTCAATATTACTAGACTTGCGTTGAGGTGAACTAGTCGCAACTTAATGGAGAACCAAGCTCACGCTCTCGCGCTATTACCGGTCTATAGCAAACCTAGGTTAGGGCCCAATCTCTTGCAAACCCTAACCTAAGCCACTAGCATGAGGATCGACATCATCGTCCAATCGCTCCTCGAGCCCACTCTCGTGCAAACTCGAGTTACGATCTAGGTTGTGATAGTTCGTATTCGTCCAATCTCTTGCAAACGAATATGGGTATAGATTTACAATTAAAAATCCTAGCTTTGGTCCAATCTCTTGCAAACCAAATCTAGAGAAACCCAATTGTAAACCTAAATCGAATATCTAGGCCTTCCCATCGATTAGAATCCAATCTCTTGCAAACCCCAATCGATGGAAATCCCTAGCTATCCGTAATAAATCAATCACACCCTAACCTCCTAGCAATTCTAGCAATTTAGAAATTAATTCATCACAAATCTGAAATTAGATCCATAGGGCTCATCCCCAAACCCTAGAACAACAAATCTACTCTAGCATAGCAATAAGGATATTAGAATCGATAAGAATCGTTGCTTGCATACAAAAAGATAGAAAAACAAAGATTCAAATAATAAGAGAAAATACTTAGCTTGATGAAGATCTTCAATCCAAATACAAGCTTTTAGATCCAAGAGGGGGCCTAGGGCATGGCCTAACCTCTAAAATAAATCCCTCCTAAAACATCTTGGGAACCCCCCTAATGATGGCTACAAACCCCCTTAAATAGCCCCCAAAAAACCCTAGCAAAAAGCCCTAGAAATCCCCTCCAACTCACGCACGAAACGGAGTCCGCGTACAACTTCAATTCTGGGCAAGTTACGACTCGGCCGAGTGGGGAAAGCTCACTCGGCCGAGTGAGAATTCCAGCACTGCAGCGTCGACTTGCAGAAATTCCCCAGATTTCATCCGACCTCCGATTCACGCGTTCTTAGCGGCGTTGGAATCGTCATGAAGTCTACTATCCATAAAAAATATGAGAAAAATAATTTGATGGCTGAAATGATATCAGATTTGAAAAGAGTAGGAGGATGTCTGAAAATCTGGGCGCCGTGTGTCCTCGGCATCACTCGGTCGAGTGGCAAATGTCACTCGGCCGAGGGGCATTTGGTACTCGGGCGGACGGCACTAGTCACTCGGCCGAGTCAGGCTTCTGGGGCAGACTGACGGATTACAGTAAGTTGGACATTTTTGCTTGCCGTCGTCTGGGTGCCACTCGGGCGGACGGAGTCTCCGAACTCGGCCGAGTCGGCGTGCGATGCTCGGCCGAGTGCACGCTGATACATCTCTGTTGCGTGTCCGATCTGGCCGGCCGAGCGGGGTCTCATTGCTCGGCCGAGTGATTCCTTCACTCGGCCGAGTGGCATGCTGAAAATGCCCAATCTTCATCTTTTCGCTCCCCCGTCGCTCCTACGACGTTCTTTCTTCTTCCACTCCTCTTCCATTGCAGAATAACCCTCAAAAGGGCCATGGTTGACACTCCGGAGTGGGTGCAAATCTCTAAAGCTCATTTTTGCTCACGATCGCTCCATATTTCCTGAAATCCGACAAAAACAAGAAATAGTGAAAAGTAACACAATATCATCGAATAATCGTGAAAATCGCAATATGAGCAACCGAAATGACATGCAAATATGTAGAAAAAAGGTGTAAAATATGGACCGATCAATATCCTCAAAAAATGATCATAATCAAACCTATTATCCAACCACAGTCCAGCTTTTTCAGAGCATATACGAAACATTACTAAATGGCGGGAACATTGAATAACACTGAAAATCAATCACAATTTACAATTGGAATAAAGTTGAACACCCTGAATTTTGTGTTCACACCCAACTGGTTTATATGAATACATCATTAAAATGATGTAAACGGATTACTCATCCATTAAAAATTCAGTTGATGTTGACTGTATAGAGTCATATAATTACACTGCAGACAATCAAAACGCCTCCTTAGAACCTATTTATATGAGCCTGATCACCCCATATAAACAGTTTCCGAGAACTCCTAACGGGGAAAGCGTTTAGAGCACATCTTATAGATTTTGCCATGATGTGTCAAAATCCCAATAGCACCAACTATAAACCATCATAATGCTGTCATAGATCTATTTATCGGGCTTAATTACCCCAGATAAATAGATTTCGATTACTCCCGTATTAGATCTATTTATCGGGCTTAATTACCCCAGATAAATAGTTTCCAGCACTGAAAATGGGGGAAGCATTTAGAACACATCTCAAAGATTGTGCGTTGATGGGTCTCATATATAGAATCAATAGTGAAGATTAGATCCTGAAGATCCTTCACATTCAGACCTCTTTAAATTCCCAATATTCGGTTCAACATGGATATTACCATCATCCCTGAGCTTAAAGCTCAGTTGACCATTTCAAATATCATGAATAGTGTTGAGATCCTGAGGATCCACACTAATGAAACTGTTAAACAGTTTTCGGATATATTTACTGACAAACCGAATATTGTCAAAATCACACATCCCTGCTGCTAAAAATCCAGCCAGAATTGACATACAAAAAATAATAGATGTAATCCACCAGTAGCAGAAGGGGATGTCCTCATTGAATGAGAGGACATACCACGAGGCTCTAAAAGAGGAAAACTCTTGGAGACTTTTAAACAATACCACCACAGGAAAGTGAGCTCATCTCCATATCCTCTTCCTTTCCAGAACCTTTAGAAGAGATGAATCTGTAATAAATTGAAATGTTAATGTATAATGTATGTACATGGGGAGGTGTTTGGATAAAAAACACACTTGTCGATAACTTTTTCACGTTTCATTTTGCTACTAAATGTGATAAATATCGTTCCACACCCCGTTGCCTGAAGCAAACGTAGAGATTGGCCAAATATTTGGAACAAGGCAATAATACGCTGAGCTGGACTCACTTAGTGTTTGGACCGACAGTCCTGATATCAAAAAGGTCTCAAACCTGTGGTCATAATGAGTATTGAATAAACACATATATACATAAATAAAATCGCATGCTATAAGCAACATGCTATAGCTTAGAGGTTCATTTCGCTAAAATCAGGAAGTAATCAAGTAAGATGAGCTTGACTCACTTACAAATAAAACTGATGCATCAGGTTCCCTGGTTATGTTTGCGAAAATCCTGCGAAATTTTGGGTTTTTGCTGCTATGGATGTTGTGAAGCATACCCTTATGGATTCATTCCTAATTTCCTTTCTTGTCTGAATAGACTTTGAGACATATATTCTATGTAATATATAAAATTCAACCAATGAAGTTCCTTATCAATATAAGGACTCTTAGGTAAAAATATTGGCTTACAGACTTATATCCAGAAGATGACCACATCATCCAGAAGATGAAACTCTCATCCAAAATATGAACACATTATCCAGAAGATGAAACTCCCATCCAGATGATGAACACATCATCCAAAAGATGAAAATATTATCCAACAGATGACAGTGTCATCCATCAGAAGAAAATAACATCCAGAAGATGAAAATCATGTGACATTTACCTTCATACCCCCGAAGTTGATGAAGATGTTGGGTTTTCTGGGTCCTTAGAGCCATAAATATGACGTCTGGCTTAAGTTGGTCGGACACAGTTATCAAATAAGCAGCGGAAAATTTTAACTTAAAACAATTTCAAGTTAAGCCCTAAAGGAACAACCCTAGCCAAGATCTCTACTATCCCATGTTTGGGTCTGACCAACCTCTAAGGATAGATCTATCAACCTATTTGCAATTATAAACACATGCTAATAATTTAAACTACATACCTTTCACTTCATTTCTGCATAATACGAAGCGTCGTTTTCAGCAACGTTTCTTTGGCCCACCGCGCCGCTTCTCCCAAGACGAACCGTTTCCCGAGCAGCTCCTCGTTCTGAGTCGAATCGCTTCCCGAACCGAGCCACGTACCGAGGTGAGCAACCCCCTTGTCGCCGAGCCAACCACGCATCAAAGAAGATTTCACCTTGAGTGGATCCTCCGTCAAGACTTTGGATCTGATCTGAGCTCCTTCGTAGCTTTGCTAAAGCCCGATCAGGTGCAAGGAAGAATTTTAGGAGAGAGAGAATAATTTATTTAAGTATTAATCTGAGCATGCTCCAAACTTTTGGGAGCTTCTCGGATTTGGAGACTTGGTGCGAGTTTTCAAGGAGAGTGTTGGCCCCTATTTATATAGGCGGCCGACCCCTCCACTTCTCATCATATCCGATGTGGGACTAAAGATATGGAGTGGAAAAATCAACTAAAGTTTGCCTTTCACAAAGGCAATCTTTAGCGAATTTTTCCTCCCTCACTGTTGAGCTTCGTAATTGATACAACCTATCAAATCGAAGAGCATTGAACGATGAACGCATACAAACAAACAGAGATCAATTCCGACTTCGTTTGATCCCTCAAACGTCATCTCAAAGTTTAGCAAAAACCAATTTTTGCTGAAAATTCCAGCCGCCAAAAAGAAGCCAGGGTTTCTCAAACCTTTGGGCCCCACAATAGGGCCCACCTGCATCCTATTCTAACTGGACATGTCCCATGCAGTACGGGTTGGGCGCCTAGAACCAAGACTGGGTCTGGGTGCCCAGCCCGAGCTGGGTCTAGCTGGCTTTAGGCGCCAAACGCCCAGACTGGGCGCTGGGCACACATGCCCAGCGCCTGGGCCTGGGTGCTAGGCCCAGGCGAGCCTGGGTCTGGGCGCACCAGGCCCAGGCGGGCATGGGGCGCCCCAGGCCCAACACCTGGGCCTGGCGCCCAGGCGCATAGGCCTGGGCGCCTGGGCGCCCCAGGCCCAGTTAGGTCTGGGTTGGTCCCATGTCCAATTTGGGCATGTGTATAAGCCCTCCTTTTTTTTCTTTCAAAAAGACTGTTGGGGTTTATCTTTTTGGCTATTAAAACACCTTTTAAATAGACTTATTGGGCCCGTTTGGACTCCAATTTGAGCGCGGTTTTCTCCCTGACTTTCATGGAAAAATCCTCTTCGTTTATATGCCATTATAAAATATATTTATAAACATTTTACAATATATATTTTTTATTTTTCTATTTACTATGCATCATATGCAATAATCCACATCTTTAATGTTAAAATCCATTTGCATCAAATACAAATGAACTGAGGGCATACATCCCTCAACATCTCACACTTGCACTTAGGATCATTTATCCCGAATGCAGAAGCTATCTACAACCTATTTGCAGTTTGATGTTTTAGACTTGTATCGCAAACTCTTTGCGACTTAATTAATTCCCATACATCATATGTATTATCTCCCTAAATTTTACCTGTTACTTGACGAAGGTCTCACTCTATGTGAGACCCTACAGCCTGACCCTATGTAACGACCCACTCTCGGGGGGGCCGTTACTTTTTTGATATTTGTGCAGGTCCTGCAGGTTACCAGTGAAATCAAAATAGCCACGATGCAGAGATGTACAAAATACTCAAATAGTGTCCAGTTATTACAATTCATACTGTACAAGATGTCCCAACAAATATACATGAAAGAAGAAAAGTACATAAGTGAAAATAGCTCTGGAAGCTGCGGTCGAATTCTGGCGCTATTAGATCAGGAGCATCTACCTCCATATGTACGTCGTCTGCGGTGCCACGGAGATGGAGCCGTAGGTAAGTCACACCAATTCTAAATATAGAAAAGAAGCAGTGCACAAGTATGACAAAAGTAACTACGTACAAGCAGATCAGAGTGAAAAGTAAAGTACTGAACAACAACTGTACATAACTGAAAAGTAAAGGCAAACTGAACTGGAAAGGAGAACAACTGGACTGTGGTAGAGCAAGTGTAAAGCAGGCTAGGCAAGTGAAACATACTACTGCTGTAGCTAAAAGTATGACAAGTAGAGTACTCGTGACTGTACAAGTGTAGTAAATAACGTGCATGGAATGTGTAAAGTAACAGTGACTGTAATGCGTAAAGTAAAAGTGATTTTGCAAAAGTAACTACACTACGTGACTCAAGTCGGAGAGTACAATATGTGACCATCGAGTTCATCTCTTGCCTGGGCGCGACCCAGACGAATGCTGAAAACACAGGCAGCTAGACAGGATGCTGACACGGGCAGCATATTTTTGTTTGTCGAAACACAGGCAGCTGGACATGATTGCCAAAAAACTCAGGCAGCTAGACATGTAGATTGAACTCCAGTCACTCCCGCATTCTCTCAAACTATGAGTTACCCTAAAACCCCAGTAAAGTGTCAAGTGTTCTATGTACATGTTCCTTTCATGATGTTCCACGAGATGTTCCATAAGATATTCCACAAGATGTTCCACAACATGTTTCTCAAGATGTTATCAACTCCTGGTTCACGATGATAGTTAACCAGGACCACTAGTTTTAAAACCAGAAAGTAAAGCAAAGTGGATGCTAAGAAATTTGAGGATAAAGACAAGTCCAACAAACATGGAATACAAAAATTGTTGGTTTAAGGGTGGTAGTTTCGTTAGCACACAATTTACCCAAGTTGATGGTTGTGTGTTACAACCACCAAAGTTGAAAGTTGGCAAAGTAATCTGTAGTTGATTACTTCCCTATGAGTTAGGTCTCTAGTTTGGTTCAAGTCAATAGCCGTTCTGAGACTATAAGTGATATCCTAAGTTCATACGGGGACACTAACTAATTTTCTAATTTTAGAATTAGTCGTGACCTACTAATTTCGAGCTCGTCGTGGCAAGACGAGGTTGGAGCTAGAGGAGCTGGTGCACGAGGATTGGTACCTACAACATGAGAAACAACCTGTTAAGCACACACACTATTTTCTATTGAATTAAACTTGATCGTTTTGATTTTTAAACGGATTGAAACGTTGTCAAAAAGTGTTCTAAATTTTTCTATAAGCTAGATATATTGAAAATAATTTTATTGTAGGAGAAAATATTTTTCTGAAGCTTACATTAGTTTTTATAATTTTTAAAAGCACAGAAATAATTTAAAAACTATTTTTCAATTAGTAACGTATTTTTTCAAACATTTATTCTGGATGCAATCTGCATCGGAATGGTTCAAGTGAGCTGTCAAAATGACCGTATCAAAGAGTACTATAGCATATATTTTTCTCACATATTAGTGTACGTGAAAATATCAAGTTAAGGATTTTTAAATGAAAACTATATATTTAACTTTTAGGCTTAAAAATTTATTATGGACAAACTAAGCGTCCGATTGAGATGAAACTAGTGCCATTGGGTCCAGAATGTCATTTTTGATTTTCTGGGCCTGGCATCATATTTTTCTGATCTCTATATTATTAGTTATTAATTTAAAACCAATAAATCCCATTTAATAATTCGAAAATACGCGTATATATCCGAGTATATACGGATTCGTATATATATACAAAAATAACGTTTCGAAAAACTTACGCTCCCTACGTTCTCTCCTTCGACAGCGGGGCGGGGGGGTTGTGCGCTCGACGGTGGCGAGGCGGGGCGAAGCGAGGCGGGGCGGGGCGGCATCGACAGCTGACGGCGGCGGCATCAGCGGCAGGAGGCGAGAGAGGGAGATGCTCGGGGCGAAGCAGCGACGAGTTCCTCGAGCAGTCGGAGCGGGACCACGGCGATGACGCTGACAGCGGAGGGAGCGCTGGTGGTGGGTTCGCTCGTCGGGGAGAGCTCGGTGAGTCTGCAGAGTGGCGACGTCGGAGGGTGGTGGCGATGGGGGCACGGGGTTGCAGCGAACGTCGATGGCGATCGATGGAGGCGGAGGAGCTTCGCCGGAGCTTCATGGGGAGGCGTGGGTTCTCGTTGGATGGCGGAGGATGCGACGACTTTGGTGGAGCTCCTCGCCGTCGCTGCAGGCTGAGGAAGGCGTCGAGCTGTGCTTGGGAGGCTTACGGCGATCGGCGGCGTCAATCGGGTGAGCAGAGGAGCTCGGGGTGCAGCCTGTCGTGGGGCGAGTGCAGCGGGAGTTGGAAGGTGGAGGGCGGTGGTGAAGGCATGCGGCGGTGGTGTCTGAGGGTGGCGAGTGCTCGGAGATCGGGCGTGCATCGGTGAGGGTGGCAGCGCCTCAGGGCGAGGAGAAGCTCTCGGCTGCGAGCGAGGGCGGACAAGCGAGCGAAGGCGTCAGCGGGCATCGGTAAGGCCCTGGAGAAGTCGGAGAGCGCTTCGGGCAGTCGTGGGGTTGGGATTTTGCATGGGCTTGGGTCGAGAACGAGAAAGAGAGAGGGGAAGGGCCTGTGTTTCGACTGGAGAGATGAAGAAGAAAATGAGCATGGGTTGGCCTGGGTTTGTGTTTTTGCATGGGTGAGAGTACGAACGAAAAGTGAGGGGAATGGGTTCACTTCCTTTTGTTCGGGCTGAGTGAACTGAGGGTGAAGAAGGACGGGGTTTATATAAGATTAACTTATTATTAAAATATATCTTAGTATTAATGGGGTTATTAATATGTTAGGTGAGCACTTTGACTAATTTTAGAAATAATGTTAGGGGGATGAACCGGGTTATGAAAAGTGGAAAAACGTGTTTATCATGGGATGCCACGTTTAGATCTAGGGTTAAATTTAATTAACTTGGGTTAAAAATTAAAAGTAGACTTTAGTAGTAAAATCAAATACACGAAATTACGATTTTGTCTCTACTAGTAAACGTGTCCGAAAAATTACGAAAACATACCCACGGGATCGTATCGTCGCGAGGATCACGAATACAAAGTCTGTTTCAGCGTTTGAGCTAGGGGGATACTAGTTTTAGGCCAAAACGTTTAGGAAGCGGGTCTGCAGGTTCCCTATTAAAATGATATCAGAAAATTACGAAATTAATTTGAAAGGCCCTAAATGATCATAGAATGTTACCGTACAAGTTTGAAAATGTTTTGAGGATGTTTGAATAGAAAATAAATTAATTAAGCCAAAACGGTAATAACTGAAAATGAATTTTTATCAGATCTTTTAGAGATATTTGATGAAATCCGAACTTACTAAAATACTTCATAACTAGTTTGATACTTAAAAATATTTTTATAAGAAAATTTTGAAACCGTAAAACTCCTGACAAACCATTATAAAATAGTTTAAAAATTGAAAATACGTGAATAATTGCATTGAAAAATACGGACCGTTACACCCTACTACAGGTGGGGTTCGAAACCCCAGACGGCAGTGACCACGAGTAGCAGGTGCCGTCCCTATTTCAGTATCATAATTATGTGGTTAACTCATTGACATGAGTATTTTCGGGACTACCCTGACTGTGTCCGTGATGAATACAGCTGTTTTAGTCCCATCGTCAAACCTATGTCGCCTAGTCAAGCATACGGTACGGTCAAACTGTCAACCCCAATAGCTTGAACTTGGTTAGTTTCCATCGGTCTTTAGTCAAATAATGTTGGACTTCTTTCAACATACTTTGGACAAAGTTTTTCACTAAAGACCGAACCAACACATGGACACTAACTCCCCATAACGGGAGAGGCGAATTCTCTCTTGATCATTACTTTCCTCGCACGCTTCAAGTGTCACCTAACCAAAGACCTTTCGACAGGCCTTACCTCGAAGCTAGGTCAGAAATCTAAGTGACACCGTTCACGTACAGTTTCGTATAATGACCTCAAGTCTAAGGACCAACCAGCCTATCATCACAGAGAGTTATCACTGACAAATTAGTTATGTTGACCATGTGATAACTTTCGTTGGGTTGTTCAGTGAACTCATTTTCCAATGAGCACCTGTGTCTTGTCTCCGACTTTGCCAAGTCGAACGATCATGAGATCATCGTCACCACTCCATGGTGAAGACAAAGGCACAATGGTCTATCCGATGTTTCGTATCCTTTTCTCAAAACATCTATGACCATGAACGTTTTCAGACTTATGCTACTAACGATTAAACAATTCTCCATGATCGAGATCCTCATTTCGATACTTGTTTAACCTCGCATTAAGTCTTAGGATTTTACATAAGTTCTAATGTCGGCTACATTATGATTAACTTAGATAAATTCTTACCATACAGCTTACTGTAATTTTGAACAAGATGTTTGTGTTGGATCCTGTGGATGGCAAACAACACTAGAAGGGGGGGTTGAATAGTGTTGTGTATATAATAAACTTTTTCGGTCGTTGATGTTTAACACAAATAAAGTCCTTCTAATGTTTCCTAAGAAACCAAGTAGAGTGATCTACGCTTGGTTCTTAATCAACAAAACAATCTTAAATAAAGTATTAAAGAGATTGAGTTAAGATCAGAAAAGTATAACTTTAACAAAGATATCTTTACAAATAGATTTGTATACAACGGAATTTAAAGAGACAATCTTTACAATAAATTAACAATGAGTTACAGAGATTAACAATAAAGAATGCTTATACAAAATAAATTACAAGTCACAGAAAACAAACGCAGACAAGAGGATTTTTATCCTGGTTCCCCGTAACTCGGGTACGTCCAGTCCCCGACCAATCCGGTACGAGATTTCCACTATCTGCCTTGGCAAATACAAGTATATAACTTCACTCGTTAGGATTTCCAACCACCTAGACTTGTCTAGGATTTCCAACCCTTGCCTCACAAACCGAGGACTTTCCAACTGACAACAACTAGACTTGTCTAGTGTTCCAACAATCAACAAAATAAGAGATTTGTCCAATACTCTACAATAAGTGATATAGATTGGTTTATACACCCGATTCTATAGCCAATCAAAAGATAGACAATTTGTGTAGTGGCTTAATAGAATGATAGTCTAGATCACACAAAGATACGAGATAAGTTCTTTGTGATCTAGAGTTTTTTTCAAAAATCCTTCAAATAAAATTAGAGAGAATAATAGTAAGGATTTTGAAAAACAATTTAGCCAATAAAAAATAATAGTATGATCTTCAAAAATAATGAGAAAATATTGCAAGATCAAAACAGAAATTAAATTGGCTAGAGAGGAAATTAGAGAGCTTTAATTCAAGAGAGCTTTCACAAATTTGATTTTCAATGTTGTAATATTTTACAAAATATTTCAGCTCTATTTATAGGGAAAAACTGAGATTTGAATTTCAAATTTCGTTTGACTTTTGTCCCAAAAATTTCGGAGTAAATTGCTCAAAGGATTTCAAAATTTGAATTTCAAAACGTCTGAAATTTACAGCTGGTAGTCGACTCCCTCATATAGGTAGTCGACTCCCAGAGGGATCTAGGCGATTTTGACCCATGACAGGTAGTCGACTCCCTACTAGTGGTAGTCGACTCCCAGAGGAGTTTTTCCTGCTGTTCGTCTAGTCAAATAAGTAGTTAGCTCCAGGGTGCGTGGAGTTTCACTACGAAAATTATGAAGTGACTAGAAAAGCTCTTGAAAACTATTTTGAAGATAAGTAAAATTATTTTCGAAATCATTTGTGTGTGTGTGTTGTATATTTGATATGGCTTTAACAAATACCCTAAAAGACACGACACACTCACACTAGACTCTGAACATGTCTTCGGAAGTTTTGGTCAACTTGATGAAGTGAAGGCGAGCTTCTCTCTCGAGCTTGAACTTCATCACTTGAGTTTAGCCATGTTCGTCTTTGTCGTGGAGCGTTGATGCGTGCTTCTTGGAGTATAAGTAGAGCCTCACGAAATCTGTACACTTTAAGTGTAGTGTAGTTAGTACACTAAGCATTCATTTGGTGTGCTCATCATCAAAATCACTTGGGGTGGAATTCAATTTCCATCAGTTTGTACACATACAAAGAGATAAATTGCCTCGAGTTCGGGGGCATACCTCTCCCAACATCTTTCACTTGCACTCAGACCCATTTATCCCGGTATCTCATACCGCAATCACACATAACTCTCTCTAGACTTTATGTGGCAGAGCCTTCGTGAGTGAATCTACGAAACCGTCTACTATATAGACTTAAGGGGTTTCTATGTTCAAGTTAGACCAAACATTTGAATCTCATCCAAATAATTTCCTTGGTCTTCTTGGAATCCATAATTAATGTCTTGCCTGGATCTCATCCAGCTCATCGTACCTTGCGAGAATAATCCAAATAAGTTACTGGTCATTTATACTGTTCATAATCATTTCTAATAAAGTGTCAAACTCTTTGACCACTTTGTCAAAACATATGTTCCAGCTCCTTGATACCTCGCATGATTTTATTCGCTCCCACTGGCCTTGAAAACTCTCCGGCCGATTCATATAAGTTCGTTCTTCTAAATCATATTTAGAAAACAGACTATACATGAATGCTCCAATTTTCATGGTCATCATGAGCATTTAGCATCGAGTTTGGTCTGAGTAGATATGTACATATCTGCTGGCTAGAAAGTTTCATCATAATCCGTTTAAGGAGTTAGGATGATAACCATTCTCAACGAACATAAGTTGTACTTCACTAATTTCTTTCTGCACCAATATTCTGTCCTGAAGATTTACTTGCAGTCAATAAGAAACACTTTCTTTGGACACGCAAACTAAAGTCTATACTTTATTTACGTGCACGAACCCTTATCGGATTGCATCAAACCATTTCATAGAGTCACTACTTTGAATGGCATCTTGGAAGTTTTCTATGCCATCATCAACTAATATGATGTCTTACTCGACTTTTCGTCTCACGAGTCTCGAGTAATCCTTTAATTTCCTAATGATTGATTTAATGAATATCTTATTGATATGTTCCTCATAGAACCTTATCAAGAACCTAGGCATTACTATCTGGGACTTAACCCAGAGGGAGGATTGTAACTCAGAGCCACTTGCCATGCATCACACCATGTCTAACAAAGTGCGATTCATGCTCTCCAACACACCGATGTGTTAAGAGACTTGACCTAAGAGAAAATCACATTTTCTTTTATTACGCAAGATTTATACAGCTAAGTATTCGACTCTTCGTTCTGATCTAAGCAGTTCACATACTTCTGTTATGGTATTATCTTTTTATCAGACTTGCGTTTCAACAAGAACACATGTCGTAATAAAATAAGACCAACTTATCCTAGCTAATTTAGACTTGGGTCCGGGTACATCCGTATGTACTAGACTATGAGTTCACCAACTCATTCTCCCACTGTCTTACAGATGGAATTTTGTAACGACCCGCTCTCGGGGCCCGTTACTTATTTGATTTATTTGCAGGTTCCGCAGTTTACCAGTGAAATCAGCATAGTCACAACGCAGAGATGTACCAACAACACTCAAACCAGCTTACAGACATTATTACAGTCCAAATTAAAGTACAACAACCAGCACTCTCTCACACCAATACATGAAAGGAAAAGTACGGAAAGGAAATGCAGAAACGGAAATACATAGTACAATACACACTCCAACAGAAAAGTAACTAAAACTCCGCGGTCTCTGGGTCGTACACAGGCTCCTCGTACTCTGGAGCAATATCCTCAACCAGATCTTCGTCTGTCGGTGCCACAAGTGGGACCGAAGGTAAGTCACAAAGATTCTAAACAAAGAAAAGAAGTACTGTACAAGTATGACAAGCAGAAGTAAAGTAAAGTACGGTGTAGTGTCTGTACCAGTGCAGAAAGTAAAGTGCATGACTGTAAAGAAGTAACCGTGCAAGCTCTGCTAAAACTACGTGACTCAAGTCGGAGAGTACAATATGTGACCGTTCAGTTTGTCTCTTGCCTGGGTGCTACCCAGACGAATGCCGGTACCCAGGCAGCAGTATGGTTTGCCGAAACGCAGGCAGCAGGACAGGGCGCCGAAACACAGGCGACAGGACAGGTAGACCAAACTCTAGTCACTCCCGTACTCTCGCAAACTATGAGTTACCCCAAAACCCGGTGATGTGTCAAGTACAAGTTCTTTACATGATCGTTCCATGAAATGTTTCAAGTCAAGTCCAACACAAGTAAGTGGTGTATGTTTCCGTGCTTCGAGCACGTAGTAGTGCGGTGCTACAAGTTCGTACGAGCACAGTGGCTAGATTTCTAAGGTTAGAACCTATCGTGACTTACATAGTTTTAAGAATTGCCGTAAGAAGACGAGTCTGGAGCTAAAGCGATCTGGAGTGCTTGTGCACGTGAAATGGTACCTGCAAACATCAGAAGTCATTGGTTAACCATATACTATTTTCTACCTATTTATCTTAACCGGTTGTATTTTTATAATGGCTTAAAACAAGTCAAAACGCTCGCTAATAATTTTAGATAGGTTAAATGGGAGTAAAATAATTTTATGTATGAAGATAATATTTTTCAGAAGCTCATATGTATTTTTAATAATTTATAAAAGCTTAA
The DNA here is from genome assembly GCA_030789695.1 of Scilla litardierei. Taxonomy (NCBI): domain Eukaryota; kingdom Viridiplantae; phylum Streptophyta; class Magnoliopsida; order Asparagales; family Asparagaceae; genus Scilla; species Scilla litardierei. The sequence goes on along the minus strand of CM061133.1, from coordinate 301,925,713 downwards.
AACAATTAAATGGAATTAAAATTAATTTTCTAAATTAGGAAAATAGCTATCGCAGATGATCATGATTTTATTCTGGATGAACGACACATCGAAATACTCCGAATAAGTTGTCAAAACGGACGTCTCGATTAGTAGAATATCAAGATATTTTTATATGTGGGAAATACGCATGTCTATTGAAGATATGAATTTTCAAAAGCAAGTTAGGAATAATTAAGATAACTTCCAAAAATTGTATTTTAAAATATAGGCGTCTGATCGCAGTGAGACTAGCGCCATTGGGTCCGGAATATCGTTTCTGATTTTCTGGAGCTATCCACACATTTTTCTGGGTCCTGTATTATTAGTTATGGATTTATAACCATTATACCCATTTAATAATTAATTAATAATACGAAATTTCGAATTTTCTTACTATTTACAAGTTTGCCATCGAGCAAACTTACACAGCCCGACGCACAGCATCGGAGGGGGCTCGTCGGCGGGGGGCTCGGGCGGCGCCTGCGGAGGCGGGGCGACGGCTAGCGGAGGCGGAGCGGTGCTCGGGGAAGGCAAACGGCGGCGGGAAGCTGAGGCGGCGGCGTCGTGGTGTGCTGCAGCGAGGGTGTTGGGTGCTTCGAAGCTGCACTGGGCTTCGCCGGCGGAGAGTTGCTCTGAGGTGGCGGGCTCGTCGAAGAACGGCAGCGGCGTGGGTCTTCGGTGAGGTCGACATCGGAGAGCGGTGGCGCGGGCTCAGCTCGCTACTGTGCTTCGAGCTGGAGAGCTCTCAGAGCAGCGTCGCCGATGTGGAGGCTTGGTCGATCGGTGTCGGGCCCTCGTGACGACGGCGATGCTCGGAGGGGCCTTCGTGACGATCGAGGGAGGCTGTGAGCTCGGAACTGTTGCCGGTTCAGGCGAAGGGCAGTGGCGGAGGAAAGCATGAGGCGAGAGCGTGTTGGGTTTGTGGGCGCTCGTCGGAGAACGTCGGCGGGCCTGGGGGTGTTGGACGAACGGGGGAAGCGTGGGTGTTGGCTTGGGGAAGAACGAAAAAGGGAGGGGCTTGCCTGGGTTCGAAAGGAGAGAGAGAGAGAGAGAGTCTGGTTCGAAAATCTTGAGAGAAATGGGTTCACTGGGCTGAGAGAGAGAGTTGGAGAGGAGAGAGCGGGCTGTGTGTGCGTGAATTAGAGAGGGGGTTAGGGGTTTAAATACTAAAGTTAATTAATATAAAATTTAGCTAGTAATTAAATACTTAGTCAAGAAAAGTTAATGATGTTAGGTGTATAATTGACTAAGTGTGGAATTTTAAGCAACCATGAAACACATGGGTTGCTAACGTGTTAGGTAGGTAATTAGAATAGATTAAAAGTAATTAGTAAAAAGTAAAACCCCCATTAGTGAAAGTAATTAGTAAAATACAAAAAAATGAAATTACGATTTTGCCCCTACTAGCAAACGTGTCTGAAAAATTACGAAAACATACCCACGGGATCGTATCGTCGCGAGGATGGCGAATACGAAGTCCGTTTCAGGGTTTGGGCTACGGAAATACTAGTTTTTGGCCAAAACGTTTGGAAAGCCGGTTTGCGGGTTCTCTGCTGAAATGATATCCGAAAATTATGAAATTAATGTGGGAGGCCCTAAATGATCATAGGATGCTACTGCAGGAGTTTGAAAATGTTTTGAAAGTGTTTGAATAGAAAATAAATTCGTTGAATCAAAACGGTAGTTTTGGAAGATGAATTTTAACAGAAATGTTTTGGGTATTTGAGGAAATCTGAAATTACTAAAATACAATACGATAAGTCTAGTACTCTAAAATATTTTTATAAGAATTTTTGAAATCAGTTTTGTTAGAAAATTCTTGACTAACATTTATAATGTAAAATTTATTCTTAAAAATACGTAGAAATACGTAAATTGAACTGTTGAAAATTACTGGTCGTTACAAATTTCGGTCATCATACCTTTGAGACAAGATTCACAAGTGTCTATTGACTTCATAATACAAGAGGTCAGACCCATCTTTATGTGACTTGTGAATCTTAGTCTCTTTGGTACGACCTAGTCTATTTTGCCATATAAGTTTTGCTATTATCTTGCGTATTCATGTATTAACATTTAATACATTATCGTTATACAAATTTCTCATTGCTTCAGAAGCAAGGTGACGACATTCACCCAAAAATATTAGACGTCCTCTATGGTCCAAGAAACAACAATTGCTCCCTTTTCCAATACATATGACAATTTATTTTGTATTTCGATTATCCCGAAGTCGTGACATCAAATATGTCACAAGTTCAATTTCTCCTACTTTTGCCTTTACTAATAATAGATAAAATTTTCTTTCTCAATTGACTTTCCTTAATGCCTTCTCCCTTTTATAAATCTCATTTTGATATTACGTGTCTAAACAAAAATAATAGCCGTGCAAACATCTCATGTATCCAAACGCTTGAGCTTTGTAACATTGAGTGTGCTCAACAAGTTGCTCGTCTCAAAATCCGGTTGGGATACATATTCTTGCACCGCTTATGCACTCATCTTCGATTCAAACAATTTGATCAAAGTTTCGAACTTTGCGGATTGAAACCGTTTTCCTTACAACCTTGAGTTGACTCAACAAATTGAATAGAGAAACATGCTTTGAACATCAGTATGTTCGAGCTGCCCCTTATAGATGCGAGTGATAGGTAGCGTGCATTTATTTTGTTGGACCCAGAGCTTAAGGAAATCATTGTCCTTAAGTCTGTGCTTAAAAAGGTCATTTTAATGTCATTGAGAACATAGTTTAGTCTATCAATTAGAGTTTGAGTTGACATTCCATTAACCAACCATTTGGACCAGTTAACTTATTCTCTTAGAATATTATGTTTTGGATTCCATTGGCAAACATAGAGCTATCCTAGTTTAGCATATGTTTTATTTTAAATATAGATAGAATGGCTTTTATCTAACTATATCCTCCCACTATTTTGGCGATCATTTTAGCCATAATAATAAATGATTTAATTAAATTAAATTTAATGGGAAAGAGATCCAACCACCCTGAGCCTCACAACCTTGAGTGTGCTTAACAAATTGCTTGACTCTGCGATTGGTAGATGACTCTTCATCAATCATATCATATATGATTCTCTTATTGGGTTTTACCCCTAGCCACTTATGATCATGAGTGTGCTCATCCAAATCACAATGACTAGTCTAGTCGGACCCTTGTTTTCGTGTCTAGCCTAATTTACGTCGGCACTCGGTTTATGAGCACGACACAACGGTTTGGATTAAGTCTAGACTACATCTCATGTATTGAGAAGTTGGTTTCCATAAAGTAGTTATGACATAGTTTGAGTGTGCTTAACAACTATAACATAGAACCTATAGTTACCAACCTCTAAAACAAAGAGGGTTACGACTAACCTTGAAGAAGATTTTTAACGTAATTGACTAGATATAATCGACGATGTCACATAATCATAATTCACATCCTTGCGGTCTAGCGGAACACTGTCAGGGATATGACTATGCCAGGATCACTATCGCAAGTCAAGCAAGGGAGATCTTCAACACTATTCAAAACACATTAGACCGGATCATGGTCCATTGAAGGAAACTTATTATTCATATTGTCCCGTACGATTAGAAATGGCTTCATTAAAACTAGTTCATCCTATCAACTAGTTGAATCCTAAAATTCAAAATTATTAGGATTGGTTAATAACTTTTATTAATGTCCTTATCAATTATAAGGATTTTTAGGGTGCTATTATCAACCGTAAGGATTTTGAGGGTGCTATCCTAATCATGCATTAGGCATTTTAAAATTCAAGTTGCAACAATTTTAAATCAGAGCCTTTTGTTCGAAATTATTATTAAAACAATTAAAATAATAATTAAGAGAGGGCTACCCTAAACATGAATTTAGTTTGTTGCAACAATTTTTAAATCATAGCATGTCCAAAAAATTATCTCATAATTTTTTTTGGAAGTTTTTAATGGTTATCCTAATAGTCTTTCTTGAATTATCACATAATCAGAATTAACTAATATAACCATTAAAAACATTAACTAAACAATTTAGCATGGCATAACAAAGCAATTAAAATTTATCTCATAAAATTTCTTACTAAACATGCACCCTAAAATTTATCACATAAGTTTAAGTTTCATCAACAATTATCACATAATTTTAAAGTTTTAATTTTAAAATAAAATTAAAACTAATTTCAAAAACAATTTTCGAAAATAAAACCGTTACTTTAAAAATGACATTTTAAAGTTTAAATTAAAACTTCCATCTGATGGAGAAGCATGTTGTATCTTATACAATTCATAAATTGCAAAACTATAGATCAATGTAGATAAGACTCTGATACCAATGTTGGGTTTTCTGGGTCCTTATGGCCATAAATACGACGTCCGGCCTAAGTCGGTCGGACGAAGTTATCAAATAAGCAGCGAAAAATTTTAACTTAAAACAATTTCAAGTTAAGCCCTAAAGGAACAACCCTAGCCATGATCTCTACTATCCCAGGGTTGGGTTCGACTAACCCCTAAGGATAGATCTATCAACTTATTTGTAATTATAAACACATGCTAATAATTTAATCTACATACCTTTCACTTCGTTTCCGCAGAGTACAAAGCGTCGTGTTCAGCAACGTTTCTTTGGCCCACTACGTCGCTTCTCCCAAGCTGAACTGCATCCCGAGCTGCTTCTCGTCCTTAGCCGAATCGCTTCCCGAACCGCACCACGTCCTGAGGCGAGCAACCCCCTTGTCCTCGAGCCAACCACGCGCCGAAGAAGATTTCACCTTGAGTGGATCCTCCGTTGAGACTTCGGATCCGATCCGAGCTCCTTCGTAGCTTTGCTAACGCCCAATCAGGAGCAAAGAAGAATTTTGGGAGAGAGGGAATAATTTATTTAAGTCTTAATCCGAGCGTCCTCCAAACTTTTGGGAGCTTCTTAGGTTTGGAGACTTGGTGCGAGTTTTCAAGGAGAGTGTTGGCCCCTATTTATATAGGCTGACGACCCCTCCCCTTCTCATCATATCCGATGTGGGACTAAAGATATGGAGTGGAAAAATCAACTAAAGTTTGCCTTTCACAAAGGCAATCTTTAGCGAATTTTTCCTCCCTCAACGTTGAGCTTCGTAACTAATACAACCTATCAAATCGAAGAGCACTGAACGGTGAACACATAGAAAACAAACATGGCTCAATTCTAACTTCGTTTGGCCCCTCAAACGTCGTCTCAAAGTTTAGCAAAAACCATTTTTGCTGAAAATTCCAACCCCCAAAAAGAAGCTATGGTTTATCAAACCTGTGGGCCCCACAATAGGGCCCACCTGCATCCTATTCTAACTGGACAAGACCCATGCAGTCCGGGTTGGGCATCAGAACCCAGACTGGGCGCTGGGCGCCCAGGCCCAGTTAGGCCTGGGTTGGTCCCATGTCCAATTTGGGCATGAGAATAAGCCCTCCTTTTTTTCTTTCAAAAAGACTGTTGGACTTTATCCTTTTGGCTATTAAAACACTGTTTAAATAGACTTATTGGGCCGGTTTGGACTCCGATTTGAGCGCGTTTTTTCTCCGACTTTCGTGGAAAAATCCTCTTCGTTTCTATGCCATTATAAAATATATTTATAAACATTTTAATATATATATATTATTTTTCTATTTACTATGCGTCATATGCAATAATCCACATCTTTAATGTTAAAATCCATTTGCATCAAATACAAATGAACTGAGGGCATACATCCATCAACAGAAGATACATAGACAACTGTAATCCACTAAATACACCAATTGGTTGTATGGATTTACATAAAGACCCCTAACGTTCGCTGGAAAAGGGGAAGGATATCCTAGGTCCTGAAGTGCCTTTCTTGAGTGTCTTTGATAAACTCCTTTATCTGGCCAACTGCACGCTTCTCTATATAGTGTCGACAGTAAATCTGTTTTAGCCAGATACAGTGCAACGCCTGTAGCACGTTACTAGACCGGAGCTACGCATCTTCTGTGCTACCTCCAAGGGTCACTACTAAAAAGGATCATCCTCCAAGTTAAATGTATTTTCAGATGCAGGTAATAAATCATCGCGATGACCACCTTGAAAAACATGCCGCATCCTGGAAATCTGCAAAGCATGCAACTAAGGAAAAAATCATTATACCATTTCGATAAGCTCATCATCCAAGAAGAAAATCAAGAGTATGCATAGCTACACCCTGAAGTAACTCGCAGACACAGTGACGACTGGGGTCAGAGACTAGAGACGTGAAGCTATCTACCGAGTCTGCAGACCATGCCACTTCCCTAGCTTATCCTTGAGAAGTCTACATTAAAGGCGATAAGACAGAGCCCATATCTTCAGAGGAGCTCCATTGGATTTAGTAGCTGCCATATATGAGCGATACTTGTATAGATGTGCGATGCTCGTATTTTGTATTTTTTTCTTGAAACGTTGTAAATGAGATTGATGTTTAGATGCCTAGGAGATCTGCAAGCCTGAAGCTTGTACAGATCAGGGAGAGTTAAATATAGAGTTTTCCTTTTTTTCCTTAGCTATGGTTTTTCCCAATGGGTTTTCCATAGCCAAAGGTTTTAACGAGGCAACCACATTAACTCTGGATCTAGAAATATCCATCCCTAGTGATATCCACAGAACATGGGAAATTAAAGAGACTTGTAGTCTCTAAACCAGGATCCAGAAGTATCCATCCATTGTGATACTCATAAGCACTATGAATTCTAAAGTATTCATATGTCGAGTTTACAATGATGATGGATAAGGGGAAGTGTTATGAAAAGACCTTGCGACCTTTGGTATTAGGACTTTTGGTATCCACCATGATTGTAAAAGACACTTGGTATCCATCTTTATTTATTTTTTTGAAAGGTAAGTGGGTGTGTGTATATATATATATAAACAGGGGACAACATCATGGTACGGCCAACAAGTAGATCAGGTAAGGGAGAGGCTGGGAAGTAGTCACCTTACACCAGAACTACCAGGCAAGCACCAAGAAAATGAAAAAGAGAACAGAACCAGGGGGCACACAAAAACCGGCCAAGGATTGCCCCCAGTTCTCAAAAATAGGACTATCCACAGAATCCACGCTCTCAAGGCCACAAGAGGTCATAGTATCGAAGACATCAGAGGAGAGCCTAGCAAGGAGGGATGCTTTGGGGGACGCCCTGGAGCGAAAGATCCGACAGTTGCGCTCACGCCAGATATGCCAGACAGCCGCGGAGAAAACCAACATGGAGAGCTTGCCCCGGAGAGAGGTCTTCCCCGTGCTCCAAATCTACGCCGAAACAAATGGCCGTCGACAGTGATGGGTTTGGATCAAGAGGGAAGTCCCAGCCGGAGTTTGCAAACCGCCCAGACAAAAGCACTGTAGTCACAACGAAAGAAGAGGTGCCTAGCAGTCTCAGGATAAGAGCCGCAGAGAACACATAGAGACTGCCCCAAGATGACATGCCTAGTAAGCTGATGAGATGTAGGGATGCGATCAGATATGGCCCGTAGCAGGGTGAGCGAGAACTTGGGAACATGCCCAGGAAACCAACACAAGACCGCAAGGCGAGACGGTGGGGACGCCCGACAGATGGAGGACCAGGCAGAGCGGAGAGAGTAGCCTTCTATCTTTGCCCACTCCCAGGAGTCAGGACCATCCTAGAGAGATGAAGAGGTAAAATGGGGCTGGAGATGAGCGATGCAGGCAGGGAGGCACCAGGCCACACCATCCCAAAAGTCAGCAACACATCGGAGCCGCATAGAGTGAGGAGGGTAGTAGAGCTTGGCCAGGGGCCCCCAAGGAAGCCAGGGGTCGAACCAGAAGGATGAGGTGCACCCATCACTAACAACCCTACGAAAGCAAGTAACAGCAGAGTCCCAACACCGGAGGACATGCTTCCAAGAGCCCGAATCCAGGACAGAGGCCTCACACAGGAAGAGGGGAGTATGTTTCAGGTAAACCACCTGCATGTAGGTGGCCCAAGGAGAGTCCGAGTGAAGAAGCCTCCAGAGAAGTT